>APFE030697276.1:0-27351 GCA_000404065.3 Pinus taeda
ACAGTCTTACCTCTGCGAAACTCAATTTTTCATATTGACAATGCCTTTGTCAAAAATATCTGCATTTTGCTCCTCTGTGGGAGTGTACTCCGACAACATAATTATCCTCTGAAAATAATCTTGAAGATGATGATAATAGATGTCAATATGCTTGGATCGATCACAAAAAAATTGATTCTCAAACAGTTTGATACAACTCTGATTGTCACAGTAAATAAAAGTTGGATCCATCTGCTGACCAAACAATCCAACAAGAATCTTCCTCGTCTAGATAGCCTCATAAGTTGCTTGACTAACATTCATCTACTTTGCTTCTACTGAACTGAGTGCATCTGATCTTTGTTTCCTCTTGTAGGGATCCGTTATTGATCCAATATTGAATATCCCACCTGATGTGCTTTTCATGTCAAATGGACTCCCTACCCAATCTACAATGGTGAAGCCTTGAAGCTTCACTCCCTCTATCTATATGTACCATAAACCATACTAAGTAGTGCCTCAGAGGTATCTCAACACATGTTTGGTTTCCTTCCAATACAACTTCGTCAGCTTAACCATCTCTTGACTAAGCTGGTTAACTACATAACACATGTCCAGTCATGTGTTCATAAAATACATGAGTGAACCCACAAGCTTCCTGTAAATAGTATACTCCACTACTTCATTGGAAGTAGAATCCTCCTTCCTCCAGTTACCTACTAGAGGAGTCTCCATGGGTTTACTTCTCTCCATGTGGAACTTTTTGAGTATCTCATTGGCATACTTTCCCTGAGAGACAAAAATTTCCTCATCACCTTGCCATACTTTCATGCCCAGAAAGTAGTGCATGAGCCCCAAGTCCTTCATTTCGAACTATCTTGCAAGATCTTCTTTACAAGACTTGATCAACTTATCATCACTTGTCAGAATCAAATAATCAATATATAAAACAATAATCAACAATTTACCTTCAACCATAATATGGTAAAGGTTCGTATCTGCTTCACTTTTGGTGAAGCCCAACCCAATGAAATAGTTATCGATCCTAGTGTACCCAGCACGGGGTGCTTGTTTCAGCCCATACAATGCTCGCTTGAGTCGGTACATATGTGACTCTCTGTTGAAGGTGTCAAATCCTTCAGGATGCTCAATATACACCTCTTCCTCAATCATGTCGTTAAGGAATGATGTCTTTACATCCATTTGATGTATCTTCTATCCCATCTACGCTAACAGTTCTAGAATGAATTTGATTGATGAGTACCTTGCTACAGGAGCAAAAGTCTCATCTTAATCAATCCCTTCCACCTGTGAAAAACCTCTAGCCATAAAATTGGCCTTGTGTTTCTCCACACTACCATTTTTTGTTTGCTTTACCTTGCAAAGCCATCTAGAACTCACCATTGACTTGTCCATCAGTCTTGGGACCATATTCCAAACATTGTTCCTGATAATAGAGTCATACTCCTCAACCATGGCATCAACCCAAACTAGTTGTTGGATTTCTTCCCTAAAAGAGGATGGCTCAATCTCTATCCATCCACTTATTGGAGCCATGTAGTTTGTGTATCTCTTCGGTGACCTCCTCTACCTGCGTTGTGATGTGGTTGCTCCCACATTTTCTCTAGTGTCATGCAATACCCTCTCAACTTCTCTGGTGCGCTTTCTCCCATCATTGGAAGAATTTGCATGAGTGGGTGTCTCCACTCCCTGATCCTCTCCATGTGGCTTCTCCACATCATCCGCGGGTTCCTCCTTAGGAGCTAGAAGCTCCTCAACCACATGTAGTTGATGCTCCCTCTCAAGGTAACATCTCATGGCCTTCTCTTCATCAAATTTTACATCTCTACGAACCATTGTCATCCTATTGGTTGGAAGGTACACCAGATAGTTGTGAGGTGTATCAGTGTACCCCAAAAATATCCCCAACTCTATTGTTGGCTCAATATTCTTCCGTGCATCTTTGTTTACATGGCAATAGACTTATGAACCAAAAATCCTTAAGTGTACCACATCTGGTTTCTTCCCTGAAAAGGCCTCTTCCAGTGTACTTATCCCAAAAAATTGATGAGGCCTTAAGATATAACAATAAACAAATGTGTTGCATGCTTCAGCCCACAAGTGTAGTGGTATGCTTTAATCATGCAACATCGCCCATGCCGCTCCTATAATGCTTATGTTTTTCCTTTTATCAACCCCATTTTGATGTGGGTTATGAGGTGTTATCAATTCTCATCGAATGTATTCTGATGCACAAAAAATTTTGAACTCATTCGACACAAACTCTCCACCTTTATCACTCCTAAGAGCTTTAACCTTCCTTCAAATATCTTTCTCGACTAGTGCTTTAAATTCACAAAACCTTGCAAAAATATGATCTTTCTTTTGCATGAAGAAGATGCATCACTTACGAGAAAAATCATCAACAAAAATAACATAATGCATGTGCTTGGCCATGGATCTTATCAAGAACGGTCCACACACATATGAGTGAACTCAATCGAGATTCACTTGTGCTCGACTGTTTTTGTCATGAAAGGAATCTTTGGTGTACTTTCCCAATGTACACCCTTTGCATGTGTCAACCTGCTCTAGTGTACCCTTGGGAAGACCGGTAGAATTTTTTTGCATGAATTTCAAAGTGCCATCGTGCAAGTGACCCAACCTTCTGTGCCACAACTCACCAATGTCGCGGCTATGCACCTTCTTTGCTTTCGTGCTCAAGGTAACACAATATTCTACCTCCAACTTGTAGAGATTCTTCACTTGAACCCCTATCCTCTTCACTTGCCCTGTGGCTATGTGATGAAGGAATTCCTTTTCCTTACTAAATATCACATCATAGCCTATATCCTCCAATATGGAAATAGATACCAAGTTCTTATTCAAACTAGGAACATACATAACATCTCGCAAGTGAGGGAGAACCCAAATCCCTTTGAAACGTAACTGTATCAAGTCTGGTAGCACTATATCTCCCATCATCACCCATCTCGATATGCATCTAGAGATACTTCTCTTCCAAGTTACTGAATAACTCTTTGTTACTGGTCATATGGAAAGAAGCTCCATTGTCTAGGTACCATACACTACCCATCATTAATGACACCATACAAGTGATGAGGGTAAAGTCCAGTTCAAATTGTGAGGCAAGAGCCTCACCCACTGCTCCTCTTGAGGGCTTCTTACCAGCCTTCTTGAGAGGACACTTTGTGGAAAAATGTCCCAGCTCGTGACAGTGAAAGCACTTGAATTTCGATATGTCCTTCTTATTTCCTCCTTGACAAGAATCTGATTTGGAATGGGATGACTCCCCCTTACCTTTCTTTGTCTTACCCGCTAAGGCACAATTCTCCTCATCATCAACCTTTGATGAGGATTTGTCTCTAGTGTTTCATCGAATCTCTTCCTATAACAAATCGGACCACAAGTGCTCCCAATCTAGTAGCTTCACCCTCCCAATAACTGAGTCCTGGTAACTGTACTAGCTCTTGGGAAGTCCTAGAAGTGCTAGGCTCACCATATCGTCTTTGAAAATAGTAATCCCGACACTTCCAAGCTCATCCCGACAATGGGTGAACTTGGTTAAGTACTTTGGAATTGAGTCGCCCTTCTCCATATTGATATTTCTGATTTTTTCCTTCAGTGCCAACTTTCCATGGTCACTACTATTTTGAAACAAGGTCGTCAATGCCTTCCACATTGTGTATGGAGTTTCCTTACCGTGGAAACTCGAGACGATGTGATCTTGAACTCCTTCCAAGATAATCCTTCTCGTTTTTGCCACTCACTTTTTCCATTTAGCCATATCTTTAGCCTCAGATTTTGGAGGGTTAGGAATGTCATGATCTATGAATTCCTTGAGGCCATTGTCTTCCAACACTACCTCCATCATGTCCTTCCAAGCTATGTAATTTGAGCTGCCCTTCAGGGCATCCTCAAGTCTCAAGTTGTAGAATGGCATATTGTTGACTCTGAAGTATGAACTTGCAAATTCGATTTCACCTGCACAACAAACTCGAATTCTCCTCTTATATATTGTCTTCAGCTCCTATGCCATGTATGTTTTTACTGTAGATTCAACAACTTATGTGATATGCTAAAACACAAGACAAGAATCTACTCTACTCTTCAGCGGAAACCAAAATTGATCGATGAAAATAATAATTAGAAAAGGAAGAATATCATTCACACATAACACAATATTTCTCTTGGGAAAGAAACTGCTAAAAGCCTTGACTATCCATATTGCATTAACCAGAAGATATGAAAATAAAATACAATGCTTGTCCAACCTGAACAATTTCTGCACTAGTACAATCTATCTCTCTGCCTCACAAACATTAGGGGAATTTTGAGGTCTAAAATGGACCTCCTAAAAAAAATGTACAACCAAAATAAACTTTATAAGAACCCATATGATTCAAAATGATGATGTCAACCGTGGGGGATGATTCACTATTTTTGGAGTAAAAATGTAAAAGATTAAAAAATAATAAAATAACTTTTTCAACTCGTATTTTCAATTTATATCCCTAAGGTTTTACTCAAATTTCAAGCGGGAGTACTCATTAGATGCAAAATTTAATTCCTCATCCAAGGAGTACCCATGTTGCATACTTTTGATGGACCCTGCTACACGAAAAATGAGAAATACATGAAACAACGTGATTGCAATCACGTTTTTCATGTATTTATCATTTTTCGTGTAGAAGGGTCCAATGAAATTATGCAATACGGGTAATCTTTGGATGAGGAATCAAATTCTGCATCCAACGACTATTTCCAGTCGAAATTTGAGTAAACCCATAAGGAGATAAGTTGAAAAAATAGTTTTACTTTTTTCCTTTAAAATTTGATAACGTAATCTAATCTTATTTGATTATTTCCACTACGATTTTATAATTTCCTTCGAACGTTCATTTTAAACCTCAAAATTCCTCTAATGCCAACGCAATCCAAAACTTAGCCAATTATGTTGCCTGATAAGCCCCTACTTCCTTGCGCAATTCCTAAGAGAAGTAACCCGTATTTAATTCGAAAATCCACTCTCCATAACTGTGCAATCCATCCATAGGCCTTCAAGTGATTGCATGCACCATCTGTACAACTTATTCAACTGATAGTACATCCTGAACTCTAATCTCAATCGAGTCTTCCTCTAAAATGACATGCATGAGTTATTTATGAGTGAATCTTCAGTTAACTGGTGTGGTACTGAGGATGCACTAGTGCTCGTCCTCACTACTAGACCTCTTACTAGTTCCTCCAATAGTGAGAACTAGTTTAACTGAATATAACTCAGTTAGATTGAGTTATCTAATTACAAGTCAAAAGAACCCAACCTAGACCCCTAAAATTTAGGGATCACTCTACATGACTCTAGATATATTTCCAACTCAAATTTCGTAAGTCAATTAAGTTGATTTAACTTAATTAACTATTACAAATTGCTATGAGAATAGAATTTCTATTTAATTCACAATTTAATTCAAGTACAAATTAAATTGGAATTTACTGTTGTTATTTTTAACACTCAACTACTCACCAAAACTACCATACAAACATCTTCAACAATATTTGATTATTGATAAACACCAACTATACTAGAAAACATTAATCATTGATCAAATCACCAATTATACCAGCAAAATCACCAGAAAATCCTCTACAAAAACACCATTCAAACCATATCACCAATTTACCTCTTCTAATATCAAATTTGATATTTGATTCACCTTTGATGCATACTTTCATTATGCATCATGTTATACCAACGACCTCCCTCTCTAAAAACCAATATGGTTGCGCTCTTGGACACACCCCAAACTTTGCAAACTCTTTAATGCTTATATGGTTGCGCTCTTGGACACACCCCAAACATTGCAAACTCTTTAATGCTTATAAAGGAAATTGGACTGATATTTTTGGAATTAAAATTTTTGTTATCTTTCACTTTGATCTTTGCATGAATGTCTTATTTTTTTCCTTTGTCCTGTTCAATTGAGTCATATGCATCTAATCTTCAAGTCATCAAACTCTTCTTACATGTTTCTGCTTGAGAAATTGAACTTAACTACTCAAATTTACTTTCTAGAATTCCTACAGGTTTTAGCAAAGGTCCTCTAATTCTATTGAATATCCAAGTTTGGCTTAGCTACCAAATTTTCCACTACATTGTTTGTTCTTCCATTCTAGGTTGCCGACTCATTCATGCCTTCTTTAGTTCTAACTTTTAGTGGTCCTCCACTATATATGTTAGCGGGCCCATGGCCTAAATTATTTTAGTAAAAATCAAGACTATACATCCATAGCCCGCAATTGATTTATATTAACCCCAAAGTACTTTATAGTTGTTGACCTGCTCATGCAAAGGCACTAAGCCTTTTTCAATGTGAATGTGGTGTTTTACCTTGTAATTATCCCAAAGGCCCTCCGTTCATTACACATAAAACACAACAAGATCGTGATCTGGGCATGTTCTCTTTCACTTGAAGGACTGTCACTTGTCAACCATCTTTCCTGTTCCCTAGGCTCATAATTCTAGTTATTTCTCTTTTTGACCCTTTGTTTTTCCACTTGGGTAGAGCCTTCCAAGATTTTTTTCTTTTTGAGATTTTTCTTCGAGGTAAGTGCCTTCAGGGATCCTACTGGGAATTACTTCTGAGTTATGTATTCCATGCCATCAAGGATTTTTTCTTCTAGGAAAGTCCTCCTTTATCTTTGCGACTACCCCCAACTTCCTGGATTTCCATCTCCCAACTCCCCAACATTGTGTTGCATAATTTTCTTCCAGGGAAGTACCTTTTGGTCTGCGACTACCCCAACTTTCCAGCTTCCATGTTCCCGACTCCTTGACTCTGCGCTGCACACTTTTCCTCCAGTTCCAGACTTTGAACTCTCAGCTTACCAACTTCCTAGCTTCCTGTTTGCCTAGCTCCCTGACTCTCAACTTCCTGGCTTTAACACCCATGCACACTTCTCAGTTTCTTCCAAGGAAGTATCTACCAGGGTTGTATGTTAACAGGCTCCACTGACGACCAATGGAAATTTCCTTGTCGCTATATTATCAAGCCACATCCGCCCGATCCTTATATTTGGTTGCTTCGCTAAAGAATTTACCATGTTTGGAAGCGTGCTAAACTTTGTTGTTCCAAGGGGTTCTTCTCTAGTTTAACTCCGCAATATTTGATGTTGGGGATCCCTCATTTGACTAGTCATAACTTTCAGTCCAAGAAGTCATTTTTGATCTTCCATATACCACTGAAAATATATTTCAGAGCTCTATCCGTTTGAGTGGGTCTCAATTGTATTTGAGATGATATATTGTACAAGAGATTGCTCCAAAGTCTACGCGCCTTCACAAATTAGCTACACAACTATTATTCACCATTATTGTTATAAACATATGAGTTTTGCAACACCTTGGCCACATGTGTGTTGATCTTCCTTCTTCTTGAAATATTCTTTGCTTTTTCCATTGTAGTACCATTGATCTAGATACACCACCATTGACACCACTTATCATCTTTGTTGCATTTGCCATCAATGCTTTGTTTTTTCCATCAATGACAATGTTATCATTTCTTTTCCTTTTCCATCAATGACAACATCATCAATGATTTTCCTTTTCCATCAATGACAACATATTTACAACAAAAACAACTATCATTGACACTTACATGGGGTTTAACACTCCATATGTCACGATGATTGACTTTAGAGAAATTTACTATTAATGTTGGAGAGCAAGAGAGATAATGTAGGACATCTACTATAATACCTCGAGCTAAAGATTTGAATCATCTACAATTTCAACTGCCCTTTTCATACATATAAAAAGATGACAAAACTAATAGGGGTGGTAATAAGAACAATAGAAGGAAATAGTTTGAAATTTATCACAATGAAGACTATTTATAATTGACTATATTATTCAATTCAACATTGTTGCATTGTCACTATGCATTCAAAATTTTTACTTCATCATTTTTCATCATGAAATTTATTAATAGTCTCTATCATCTCAACAAACCAAGGTAGTTGAACACAATTAAAAATTAAAGTGACCAATTTAATCTTAAGCATATTTAACATATTTAAAATGATCAAAGTAATTAAATGTTCAAGAAATTTTGTGTCATCATGTGCTACTAAAACCAACCTAGATCCATTATAACCCCAAATTTATGAAGCACTGAGAGGGATCAAATCTATCAATGTACAAATCTTTCCTTATATTTGCACTCAAAAAAGAATTTTACACATTGAAATATTTAATCCCACTAAACACTTTCAAAAATTTAAAATAAATCTAAATTAATTTATAAAAATAATATTTAAAAATTTAAAATAATAAATAAATTAGGAAAAAAAAAACCTTCTCTTAACTTTCTTAACAATATACAACAAGTTTTTAGAAAACTAAAACATTGCATGAAGAACTAGAAGCAATTCTTAAAAAATATAATCTAATCAATATCTTCACTATATTAATAATAAAATTTTAATAAATTTATAAAATATATATAGTTTGAGAATTTAAATTTAAAATATAAGTTATATCTATTATATATATATATATATATTTCAAATTACACTTTCCATTATAGAATTGATGTATTGGTATGTTATATGCGGGTCAAAACACTAAAATAATATAATAAAGAGAATATTTTTTTATAATATTTTATCAATAATATGTTACCAAATAAGTGAATATGTATTTTGCTATTTAATATTTGTTTTTTTATATAATTGATATATAAAAAACGATTATTATTATTATAAAAAATAATATTATTATCTAAAAAGTTGTTAGTGATTTTTAATATATTCTTTTAAGTGTGTTATTATATTAAGTAGTAAAGTTAATGTTAAATAGAATGAAAAACAAATTAACTTTCTAGTATGCATAAAATTATTGTTAAAGAAATAGTTCTTTTTGCTTTAAGAATTATAAAGTTTTAACAATAAAGTTTCACTACTCATTTAAATTTTAAAGCACAACAGTATTATAAAATTCTGAGCCCCAAACCTATCTCTGTTGTCCACTCTTAGGTAATGCCATCTAGGAGAATGCTAAATGTGTTGAAGAAACTAGAAACTATCTTTTTCCTTAGTGCTGCATTTTATGTCCGTGAAAACACTGACGCAGAGAGACCAAGTTGAACAATCTATATTACAAGAAAATTGTTGTTTTTTCATAATTAATAAGAATCTGCGTTTTTAGTTAGATCTCACTAAACCTTACATAGCCGGGACATGTGTGTAAGAAGTCAGGAATAAATGAATAGAAAAGTTGTTTCCAAGTAAAGATGGTTAATAAAGACATATGAAGAATGTAAATTTAGAGCTTTAGAAAAGAAAAAGAGGAGTTTTTCTTTCAAGGAAAACATGTGGTGAGCACCTTGCTAAACATACGGTCAACGGGAAGTTTCAAATCTAAGAATTGATTTTTATTGAAGTTCAACTTTCCTTCTTTCTGCTTAGCAACTTGAATGGTGGACTCTTTATTTAAGACATTTCTTTTTATGTCTATTGTAGATTTTTTTAATTTTATCTGGTTAGCTAGTGGAATGTTAGATTTTTATTTATGATATTTTTATGCCGATTATATCCAGGAATATTTAAAAATCTGAATAGTTAATAAAATTTGAATAATTAGTTTTTTAGTTCATCATATTCGAAAATATGCCCAAAATCTATGATCAACATAAATTCAAAATTCAATAATGATACAAACTTATTTTGAATTGTGTGCAGCAATGTGAGTTACCCTTTCGAAAGACCCGACATTTGATCAATCCCTACAATGGCAACTTACCTGTACAGGTGTTTATATCTTCTCCTTATTTGGCAATCACATTGGGCAACTCTAATAGTATTGAAGGATTACTTACTAAACGTGTTTTCTTTGTACAGATTAGCCGAGATTGCCAGGAATTAGAGCCTTCCGTGGGACAGCAGTTGGTTTCGCTGCTCTTTCTGGAGAAAGATGTAAATTTTGTGGTAGGGTAGTGGTTTATTGGAATCAAGGAGGAATCTAGAATCCATGCAAATGATATTCTAGTTAATTCATTTTACCAAACTCCATCAATGGTATTGGGTTGATTAAGCAGTTTTGGTCTCAGGCAAACATCTTTACTACAGTGAACAGGATACGGTTTATAAGATACTAGGTTATAAGGTTTATAAGATACTAGGCTATATGGTTTTGGTATGTGCAGCTTTAAGTATTATGTCAAAATAATATATAAGACTGTTTTGATTAAGAATCTAGGGTTTTGGTATGTGCAGCTTTAAGTATTATGTCAAAATAATATATAAGACTGTTTTGATTTAGAATGAATTCAGCAATGAGTAAATTTGTGTTTTTTATTCAATTTTTCCCCTTTTTTTTAAATAAAATTTTTAAAAGAGATTAATGTTTGTTATTAAAAAATCAATAATATTTTATCATATGATAATAAAATTTTATATTTTATAAATAAGTCTATATTTATTTTAAATAATAAAACAAATTTAAATAAATTAATATATTATATAATATATATAATCACTTAAAACTTGAACAGGTGAAGGCAACTCGGAGCCTGGTAGGATGGAGCAGGTTAGGGTTTCGAAACCAGGGCGCAAGGCGGAACCACGCACAGGTCTCGATTAGGTAGAAAGGGTCAGACGCCAAGCACAGCTGCCGACACAGGGGGCCATCTTTCTGCAAAGTCGACTGGCAGGTGGAGGCTAAATGATTGCTTTGGTGCATGTTATTAGTTTTTTAAGTTTTACCATATTACTGTTACTCTCAGCATTATCCGCCTGTTTTCCGTTTTATCAACAAGCATCCATGAAGTTTTACCCCCATTGACTGTCGGTTGTCGCGTTACCTTGGAACGGTTCGAACTATGGTTAACCCCGCCGAATTGTTAGCTCTGGACCCAGATGTGGAAGACATCCTCTCTATGTGGGGGAAGGATATCACCACTCAGAACGTGGAACATTATTTTGGGGCTTTCGAACTGCCAAGTTTGGAGGTTGTATCACAGGCGGAAACTCCACTATTCCTGTCTCATGGCAAGGATTCGGGCAGCATGGTTCACAATACCGGTTCATCGGTCATCCCCAAGCAGGTAGTGAGAGAAACAGTGTCGAGTGGGGTAAATGAGGAAGGTTTACCCACTGACCCAAAGGGAAAAGCTCCGATAACCCAGTTTTCGCCCTCTAAGGGTTTTGAAGATATAACCATTTAGGGCTTTCTACAGGTTTTGAACAATCAAGGGCTCCAGGAGCTTTTCCCTCGCTTACAAGGGTTACCCCACCAAGAGAATCCTCAAACCTAAAAGGTTTTTCAGCAAGCGGTACTGGAGATACTTCAGTGGGGGTGCAGGCAGGCACTGATGGTCTGGAGACTGATTTCTTCCCCTCTGGGAATGGCGACACGGGTCTTTTGGGTCAGTTTCCGTCACAGTTGGAGACAGAACCTCAGGTGGGCACAGCACAATTAATATCTGAAAGAATTGATGGACGAAAAGGTTCAAGATCGTTGGTGGAAGAGTTAAGATATAAAGGAGCGAAAAGGAAACCGCAAAAACCCATTGGATCTCAGGCGATAGCAGGCAATCTGGTCCTTGGGATGGAGGTTTCCATGGTAGAAGCCCTAGTTGTTGCAGATTGTACATTGGTCGGCAAAGCTAGAGGTAAGAAATACACTTCGGAATTTCTTCAAGTTTGGGGTGAGAAATGTTTTGCACATGATAGACCTTTACAGTTTGAAGCCCTAGTTTTAGCAAAAGGATGGTTTAAGCTCAGATTTGTAGATAGAGAATCAGCAGATTGGGTCCTTCATCGAAATTGGCACATAGGGAACATTCCTGTTCTACTTAAGAAATGGACCCCCCTTTTTGATGCAATCAAGGAGAGAACGGATGTGTTCCCTGTGTGGGTGCGTGCTCCGGGCTTACCATCCTTCCTTTGGACAGAGGAAGTTTTCAAATCTATTGGTAATAGGCTGGGGGATTACCTGGAAGCAGATATGACCTTCTTGGCAACGAAAAACAGGGCAATAGCGCGTATACTAGTCATGCTCAACCCGAGCGGCGGCTTGGCACAAAAAGTTAATCTACAATTCAATGACTACGTATATGAGCAGATATTAGACTATGAATACCTACCATTTAGATGCCATCGGTGCCATGAGTATGGGCACTTAGCAAAAGACTGTCCACAGATGAGAAGAAGGAGACATTTCCGAAGGACTACAGCTTACAGAGAAAATGTTCAAGCAGATGTTCAGATGACGATGGAACATGAAATGCCGGAGACGCAAGAACCAAGGAATTTTGAGACAGAGGAGACTGTGAAGGTTCCAGCGGACGAAGATGTACAAATTCAGCAGGCTGCTTTGGCGAACGTCATTCAACCGGTGGTAGCTGTGGAGGAAATAGCTAAAGAAGCGGAAGTTGTGAAAGCGACCGTCGAGAAAGAAAATGCAAATCAAACCCCACATGACGAAGCGGAAAAGGGTATGTGCTCAAGGACCCCTACCTCTCTTATTTCTCCTGAGCATAATTTTGTACAAATAAATATTGCGTCCTCATCCTATCAAGAGAAAGAAAATAATAATGTTGAAAATATGGAACATTTAATGACATGCCCGAATGTAGAAATGATTGCTAAAGCTTTACCGTCCCTGGATATAAACTGTGAAGACAATTGGCCTCCCCTTTCACTCCCAGCATCCCGGCCTCCTTGCCCTTACAACCTGAGATCTTTGGGAGGGAAACATGATGATCAAGGGTCTTTAGGTGGTTTGTGACAGATCCCTTCACAGAACAGTTCCAAAAACAAAAGAGGTCGGAAATCCGATATGTCCAAGGCAAAACTTAAAGCTAAATTGGATGTTGCAGATGGCAAACAATTTTCTATCCCGGGGGTTCTTAGAGCAGCACATCCCCCTGAGGGTGTTATTAAATGATCCTGACATCCTGGAATTGCAGAGGTTTGGCCAGCAAACCTAAAAAACTAGCCTTGAAAGATTGGATATCTAACTCCAAATTAGATGTTATTTTTCTGCAAGAAACCCTGGGGAAGGCTTCCGAGATTGAACCTATGCTTAAATCCCTTCTGCCTGGGTGGGTTTTTATTGCTATGGATGCCTCTGGTCATTCGCGGGGCCTTGCAATTGGTTTCAAAGAAGGGCAGGTAAAAGTCATCAATCACTCGGGGATGAAAAATGTTTTGGGCATGGAGGTTTTATCTCCAGACTTCACTTTCCCCATATCCTTAGTAAATATCTACGGGCCATGTCAGGGTAGGGAATCTTTTTGGGAAGCATTGATGACAAAAACTGTGATGAAATCACCGTTGATGATTATGGGAGGTGATTTAAATTTTTCCATTGGCAGAGCTGAAGCTTGGGGTCCATCTGCGAGAGAAGATCCCCTTTCAGATTTTTTCTTCAACCTCATCACGGAGAATAACTTAATTGATCCTTCCCCGATCAAACTAAAGCCCACTTGGAGGAATTGAAGGATAGGAGAAGACCGGATTGCCAAAAGACTAGATCGATTTCTGTTAGCGGAGTCTTTATCTTCAAAAGTTCCTATGATCAGACAGTGGGTTGAGGAAATAGGGAATTCAGATCATTTTTCGATTTTCTTAGACTTGACTATTCCTCCTCACAAACCTCCTACCCCTTTTAAGTTCAATCCCGCTTGGCTCCAAGATCCCTCTTTCTGCAATCTGTTTAAGGAAACTTGGATTCACCCTGATCACAATGCAGGCAAGGATAAAAGTTTTTTGTTCATGGAGAATTTAAAAAGATTGAAGAAAGCTACAATCTCCTGGGCAAAGGACAGAAAATTGAAACAAAATGAGGAGATGATCAGAATTAGGGAGGAGCTGAAGCAGATGGAGAGTATGGAGATAGATGGATACTCCTCACAAGTCTCTAAGGACAGAATCCTTCACTTGGAGAAGCAGCAAAATAAAATTCTTTTGGAAAGGAAGAAGAATGGAGGATCAAGAGTAGAGCAATTTGGCTAAAATCTGGGGATGAGAACACTAGGTTTTTCCATAATTTTGCAAAAGGTAGGAAGTCTGCAAATACTATCTGGCACCTTAAAGATGAACAAGGGAGAGAGTCAGCTCCTTTCCAGAGCTTTCTGGTTTAGGAAAAAGACACTTTCAAAATATTTTTGCAGATCAGGGAGAGGCTACTATTGCAGAAGTCTTTAGCACTGTGCAAAGTTTTCCTAGATTCATTGAGGAAGATGAAGCAGAAGATCTTACAATTCTGGTCACTAAGGAGGAGATTGAAGCAGCCATGAAGCTCATGGGTAAGGATAAAAGCCCAGGCCCTGATGGCTGGACTATAGAACTGTTTCTCCACTTTTATGAACAAATTGGAGCCGAAATAACTGAAGTAGTTGAAGAGTCAAGGCTAAAAGGAGTAACCTATAGACCTTTTAACTCAACATTTATTGCTCTCATTCCTAACAAGGATGATCCGGAAAGTTTTGAAGACTTTAGACCAATTTCATTGTGTAACTGCATTTACAAGATTATTTCAAAGGTTATTGCTCTCAGAATTGCACCAATCCTGTCTAGAAATATATCAATGGAACAATTTGGGTTCCTGGATGGAAGACAGATTCATGAAGCCATTGGTGTAGCCCAGGAGGTTATCCATAGTGTGAAAATGAAGAAAAAGAAGGGAGTTGTTCTCAAAATCGACCTATCCAAAGCTTATGATAGGATCAGCTGGCTCTTTCTAAGGATGCTGCTAACACACGTGGGATTCAGCTATCCTTTTGTCAGCTGGATCATGGGATGCATCACAAATGTCAGCTTTGCAGTACTGGTCAATGGAGCAGCCTCCTCCTTCTTTAACAGCCAGAGAGGCCTCAGGCAAGGGTGTCCATTATCCGCTCTCCTGTTCCTCCTTGTGGCAGAAGGGCTAAGTCGACTGATTCACAAAGCTAGAAGAGAGGAGAAGGTAAAAGGTATCGAGGTAACAATCAATCACTACATCACTCACCTTCTTTTCGTTGATGATATCTTGATTTTCACCAATGGTAATTGCAGTGAATTAAAGGAGTTAAAATGCATTTTTGATCTTTTTCTAAAAGCCACTGGAATGCAGATGAACTCCGGGAAATCCCAAGCTTGTATTGAAGATTTTGAAAGAAGAGAAAGAAATAGAATGGCTAATCTATTTCCTTTCCCTATTCAACCTCTGGAAGCTCCCTTCAAATATCTGAGTTTTTGGTTAAAGCCTGCTGCATACAAGAAAGAGGATTGGAACTGGCTCATTGCAAAGATAGAATCCAGAATATCACACTGGAGCTTTAGATGGCTATCCAGAGCTGGCAGACTGACCCTTATTAAATCAGTCTTGTTAGCCATTCCAGTATACTGGGCCGCCCTGACTTGGATTCCTAAAGGAGTGATGGAGAAAATCGGAAGAATCTCTTGCAGATTCCTATGGGCAGGATCAAAGGAATCCTCGGGTTTACCCTGGGTGGCTTGGGACAAAGTGGCCAGACCAAAAGAATGGGGAGGGTGGGGAATTAAAAGACTCCCTGAGTTCAGCATTTCATTAGCAGCAAAATCAGGATGGAGGCTAATATCAATGGAAAACCTGTGGACAAGGGTGGTGAAAAGGAAGTACATAGATCCAATACCTTTGGAAGAATGGATCCGGAGTCAAAATAAGAAGGTAAAAAATTCTTCAGCTATCTGGAAGGCCACTGTGGAAGCCTTTTCAGTGATCGAGCAAGGTTTAGCTTGGAAAGTGGGAGATGGAAGATAGGTCAGGATTGGCAGAGACCCCTGGGTTGGGTGCAATGAAGCTTTTGCTTTATCCCCAGGGCTTCTTAGACACCTTGATACTAAAGGTATTACATCATTAAATCAGGTGGAAAGAGCTGGACAGTCTACTATCTGGGGTCAGGCTTGGAAGGATGATGAAGAATTAGGGTTAAATGTTAGATGGAAGAACGAATGGGAGGGGTTCATCAAAGAACTACAACGATCCAATGTCAGGATAAAAGATGAACCTGATTGCTTGATGTGGGCACAAAGCAAATCTGTGGTGTATTCCCCAAAAGATGGATACTCTTTTCTAATGGGAAAGAAAGGATGGGGAATACCGGACTGGTGGGCCAAAGATATATGGAAACTCAAATGCCCAGTCAAGTCTAGGCTCTTTTTCTGGTGCATTTTAAAAAGGAAGGTCCCAGCATGGGAAACATTACAGGCAAGGTTTTTAGATGGGCCAGGGCGATGCCCTTTATGCAAATCTGATGAGGAAACCATCAGTCATCTCTTCACAACCTGTGTTTTCTCAAGAAAGATATGGGAGGAGGTCACGGTTTCGCTTAAGATAAAAGCTCAATGGGGGCATGACCCCTTGGATGCTGCTTGGAGGAAATGGTGGCAAACCTATCCGGAGGGGAACTTGAGGAACCTGCCCCTTATTTTCTGTTGGGGTGTTTGGCTTGCTAGAAACAAGAGCCTGTTCCAAGATAAGGATACACCTACTTCCGTTATTGCCACTAATATCACAGCCATATACACTGCCTTGCCTCCCCCTGAGGACAAAAAACCCATATCAAAACAAAAACCTATCATTATACAGGAGGGCATTCCTTGTGGGTTCTTTGATGGGGCTTCCCAAAACAATAGGGCTGGAGCAGGCATGTGTATACACATCAATCCGGATCACTCTTTAAAAGCTTCTGTTGGGTTGGGTACAGGCACAAATAACTATGCTGAATTATCGGCCTTACGATACCTTTTATGCTGGCTCCATCACAGGAACATCAACTCTATTCAGACTTTTAGGGATTCAGTAAATGTTATAAACTGGGTCAATGGAACTGCATCTTGTCAAAATCAGATTTTGAAGACTCTTGTTGAAGAAATTTCTTTTTTGAAGACATATTTTAACAGGTTTTCGATATGCCATATCTACAGGGACAGGAATGAGGAAGCAGATCAGCTATCTAAGGCTGGTCTACAACAGGATCCGGGCAGCTGGACAGTAGAAGAGACCAGACAGGGGCAGTCTTACATATCAGATCAGCCTCCATATGCTCAGCCTTTTTTATCACAGTTTTATCATCTTTTTTGACAGCACACTTCTCGGTTATATATTTCTGTTTTTGTATTTTGTATATAATCTCCATTATAGTCTTTTTTCTCCAGTATACAGTTACAGCAAACAGACTTTTAATATATTTTTTGTATATATCCACATGGTTTTAGACTTATAATTTTTGTTGTAAGGGGTTTTTTTTCCTTCGTCGAAGGAGACCCCAGGTTTTCCTTGTGTTGCTATGAGTTTTGACTATGCCTCCATCCGGGAGGAAGACTATTACAGGTTCTCTAAACAGCAGAACAGCTCCATGATCGTTGAGCAGATTCAGAAACATATGAGCTAGCAGTATGGCTTATGACCAATTTGTATGTAAACTTATTATAATATCTTAATAAAAAGTTTTGCTTTTTTCCTCGGGAAAAAAACAATCACTTAAAACGAAGCTATTAATTTTATGTAGTGATTTAAAATTCAGTGATTAATATATTATATATAATTAACTAATAAAATAAAATAAATTTTTGATTAATAAATAGATACAAGTTTTAAATTAGTTTACTTAAATGTATTATATTATATATTATGTGATTTTATTTATTTATGAAATGATATTTTATGTATTTTAATATATAAATAATTTAATAATAATTTTTTTAATCATTTAATATCATGAATGTGTAAGTATTTGAAGGTGGCCAAAGAAATGTAATCGATTTTTCATGTTTTTTTAGTGTCCCCTCTTTAGTTGTTATGATGTTTTGTGTATATTTATTTTTATTTCAAATTGACAATAAAATAATTAGTTGATGTCTTTATATATTGCTTTTTATGTTTTTTTGCAATCATGTTTAACTTTAGTTATTAAGTTTATAGTAGCCTCAATAGTACTACTAGCAATTTAGTATTTTATTATTATATTTTTGAAACTTAAAAACTTTTCTTTCGTAATCTTTCTAATTTCCTATAGATAAGAAAAAAACTATAAATAATTTTTTTAGTTAATCAAAATCTAAATAACTTAATCCAAAACAATTCAATTAAAATATTTAGAATTTGATTATATAATTTTTAATTAATTAATATTTAATTTAATTAATTATAAAATTAAGTAAAGTAATATTTTGACTTACAACTATTTAAGCAATTATATGGTCCGATTTCAAATCGTTGTACTATTATAAAATGAAAATAAACAATATTAAAATTATTGTTAAGAATTAAAAATTTATAATTAAACATTAAATATCTATAATTAAAAATTAAGGTTGTATGATGGCTTAACAGTTGTACCTGTACAATTGGCGGTGGCCTTATGGTTGTATATTGCAAATAGAGGTGGAAATTCAACTCTCATGTGTACAGCCAGCAAAACATGGTGGAGAATGCCCTGTCCAAACGTGGATTTCCACTTCGCCCTGGATTGATGGTATTTGATCAGGTTGTTTTTTTGCATTTCTTTTATTTCCTCAACGCATTGCAGAGAAACTCTATGGTTCTTTTTTGGCATTGCCTGCAATTCATTGTCTATTTTGCCTTATTAAAAAAACAATGGAATTCAACTTGTACATGTGCAAGTTAGGACCAATGGTATGCTGTACAATGTTAATTGGTTGAATTAGATGTTGTACGGCCTCAGATTTATTGAATAATTTCACTTGTATTGTTGTTATATGTATGGTCACCAATGGATGAATTAAACGATATAGAAGTGTAATTGGATGCAATTTTCTCAGTTAAGGTAGTAATTTTGATGGCTGCAGCAAAGGCTATACTCATATCGTTATAAATTAAGTGTAATTATATGTATATAAAGAATATAAGATAAAATTTAATATATTAGATATAAAAATATATTTTAACAGTAGAGAATTGAGATTTTTGGTAAACACAAAATGGCTACACTATACAACATGTTGATAGATCTCAAAATGAACTAGTAAACAGATTATCAAAGGAAGGACTATCGCAAGAACTAGATAACTGTCACATGGATATGATGTTTGAAAGCAACACTTTCTACATGGAAGATTTTTTTCTCCCATGATCATAACTCTGAACTATTTTGTTATTAACTACGTGTTGATGGACTATCGCTGCTTGGCCACTGGGCATCATACAGTGTCCTCTGCAAATCTGTTTCTCTCCTTTTGCAGATGGTGATTTTTTTTCTTATTTGTCAACAGGGTCATATTTTTGTTTCTGAATATCCGCCTGGACTTTCTATATTTATACTAGTTTTTACCATGCAGCTTCCATGTAACCATGAAGCATAATCTGTTTTTGTTGACTGTTTTTCATTTTGGCATGTTTTGCTAGACTATATGTATATCTTTGTAAATTTCTCTCATTAATATAAATATAGCGCTTTTCTCATACTGAAAAAAAAAAAAAAATAAAATAAATAAATAATTCTTGTTAACCTGTACAATTAGTACTAGAATTTAAAGATGTAGAAAAATGACTCTTAACACGTTAGATTGTTAAATTTCTACTAGGAAAAATATAAAGAATAGAAAAAGAGTAAAACCTAAATCTGTGAAATTGCTATAATATTATTGTGGGTAAATTTGTTTAATCAAAGTTTTATATATATATATATATATTAAAGTGTGAAAATATTAATATTTTTAACTATTGTTTATTTAATAAGTAGATAATTTATATAGTTTTTACAAAATAAGTTTATCTTAATAAACCTAAGAGATAAAAACTCAAAATATGTTTTATTTATCAAAAAAAAAAAAGTTAAACAAGGATCTCAACTATAGAAATAAAAATCTTAATTTCTCAAATAATTATAACTCTTACAGTACAAATGAAAATTACAAGAACATAGAAACCCAGAATATAACTTAAGGAATTGTATTCCCTATCATAATTACAGTACAAATGAAAATTACAAGAACATAGAAACCCAGAATATAACTTAGGAATTGTATTCCCTATCATAATTAGAAATAATAATTGAAGTACAAGTTTAAATATGTATAAAATAATTACATAGTCAAGAGTATCCCTTTCGTTTTGTGCCGTGGGGAATAATTCCATGAAAGGTTTACATTTAAGCTTTTTGTTATCATTTTTTTGGGAATAATTCCATGAAAGGTTTACATTTAAGTTTTTTTAAGTTAAATATTTTTATTGCCATTCTAAAAAATATTATTTTCAATAACTTAGATTTTAGTTTACATTTAATTATTTTTTAATTTTTCATATAATATGTAAAAATTGGAAAATTTTGGCTTTATATGTATTTATGTATTTTTTTTTACTATTTAGTTTTATTTTTTAAAGAGTTTAAATTTTCAAAGATTTCTTATTGTGGGGTGAGGACATTGATTTAACATAGCTTTTTCAAGTATGTCTTATCAATTAGATGTTTAATGCATATAGTAACTCCACATTTGTAGTATTAAATATTCTATGATTTTTGAAATCATGAAGAAATATATATTAAATATGGTTATGAAGTAATAAAACAACACATAAAAAATTATTTGAATTGTGTTTGAAAAGTAACCGTTGAAGATTCAAATTGGTTGACCATTATTAACCATGGTTAGAAACATTTAATTCTAATTGGATGTGATTAACCATGTTTAATCATAATTGATTGAGGTTTATTAATATTAACCATGTTTGAGTATGGTTGACTATGGTTGAATTTTTACATTCCCAATATTTATATCACATACAAACTCCAATCAACTAAATTTCAATATAGTTCACTATTGTACAAGAAGGGTAATTATGACTAATTATGGGTGACCATACTTCATTATGGATTTTCTAAATGAGTTTGGGAAAACATCTTTTAGAATAATTGGCTTTGCTTGATTATGTTCACTTTACTTGGCCATTTTTGGTCTTAGTTAACCATGGTTGATGAATTTTTACTTTTCTTAGCCATGTTTGGTTATAGTTGTGTGGATAACCATGATTGACTATGTTTGAACATGGTTGAATATTTTTAATGATGGTTGTCTGTGGTTGGATATAGTTGGCCATAGTTAACCATGTTTCACTATCATTGGCAATATTTGATCATCTTTTCATGATAATTCATTATGGATGGACATAATTAACCGTGATTTACCATGTTTGACTATAATTAACCATGGTTGACAATAATTTACCATAGTTAGTTATGGTTAAAGATGTGTGGTTGTTGTTAGATCATGTTTTACAATAATTGAATTTAGTTGATTATTGTTGGATTTACTTGAGCATGCTTGAATATAGTGAAATATAGTTGACATAGTTTAGTATGGTTGAGTATGTTTTTATTGTTGACATGATTGGATGGTGGTTAAGGATAATTGAAAGACATAATTAACATGAATGAATTTTGATAAATCTTAACTTTAATTAACTAAATTTGAATGTACTTCATATTTGGTTGGTCTGTCATTGACTTTATTTGATTACAAGTGGTATGATTAATTATGGTACATAGTGATTTACTATAGTTGAGTTTGGTTAACTATTTCTTTACTTCATTAAGAATAGTTGATGATGGTTGGCCTTGCTTAGCCATGTTTAGTTATAGTTGAGCACGGATGGTCATAGTTGACTATGTTTTGATAAGGTTGACATGAATGGCCATAACTAACAATGTTTGATTATGGTTAATCATGTCTTACCATAATTTTTAAATATACACAACATAATCATGTTTGTTTATAGTTGAGGATGGTTAACCATAGTTGACTGCATTTCACAATGATTGCTTATTTATTACAATGTTTTAGTAACTTTGAATATCGGTGACCATAATTTAGCATGTTTCAATATGATTGATAATGTTTGATCAAAGTTGGCCATTGTTGACCATGGATGACCATCCTTCTACATGGTTGACCATAATTAGCCATGTCCCATTGCAATTAAGAATGATTCACTATGGTCAGCCATATTTAACTATGGATAATGATGGTTTTTGTTGAAAATAGCAACAAGAAATGTTAAAAATAAGATCAAGAAAAATAATGATGGTTTTTGTCCTTGAATTAAATTGGGAATAAAATTCGAGTTGAGGGTCTAACTAGAGTCATGTAGAGTGTCTCCTACAATTAGGAGCACTAGTTGAGTTTATTTTGAGTTTTAATTATTTAATTGAGTCTAACTTAGTTAAAGTGAGTTAAACTAGTTCCAACTGATGGACGAATTAGTGGGAGGTCTAGTAGTGGGGCGTTTCTTGTCAAATAATGGGGCGATGCCTGAAGTGCAGTGTTGTGCTATCTAAAGTGATCAACCAATAAACTGAATATTCACCCATAATTAACTAATACATGTCATATCAGAGAAAGACCTAGTTGAGATTCAAGTTCAAGGACAATGTATTGTCAATTGTAAAATCATCTAAATTAAACAGATGGTGCATGTGGTCAAAAGAAGGCCTAAAATAAATCATCCTTAATTAGAAAACTCACTAGTTTTAACCATTCGAATTGCCTTTAAAAGGAGGAATGAGGGCACATGTTTAATCATTATTTTGGTGAACACGAGTTGGTGAGACCAAGCAATAGGAAGCACAAGTTTGTGTGTGGAGCTTGTGAGGGCAAGGTAGTAGGAGCTTGGAAGGCTAGGAATTTGGCTATGTATTGGCCAAAGGTAGTTAGTCAGGTGGAGGATAGAAAATACTTGCGCAGGTTGAGCTCAAGGTTGAGCAGAGCATATTGTTTTCATCCAAGGCTTATCCAGGAAGCAATTAGACATATAAAGATAGTGCAGAGGTTTCTCGAGCTTGAGCAAAGCATTATATTCTTGTCATATTTTATGACTAATGCAATAAACAGATAGCAGGGGTATTTATCCATGGCTTTCCCTAGGGAATGATTGTGTAATGTGTTGATTTAATTTTTTCTCTTGTATGTGTCATGATTTTGTGATTGTTTAATTGTTTCCGTTTATGAGTAGATTAGATTGAAGTCTATTTTTTAGCATATTACAATTAGCAGTTTGAATCTACAAGGAATTTCTACATGGTATAAGAGTTAGATTTGTAGAAATTTCTACATGGTATTAAAGATGAAATCACAATAGAAGAGAAGAATTCGAAGTTTTCCTTGAAGATTGATGGACATCTAATTCAAGAAATATCCAGAAGACCTTATGTGTAGACTTATTAATGGAGCTAGAAGGATGCTAGTGGGAAGAACAACGAGCCAATGTTTAGTGACACAAAAGGGATTTGTGATCATTAATATTCGCAGAATGAGGATCAGAGAGATTTCCCATAGGGAGATCGAGACTCAGAAGGAGTCTAGTTTTAGAGGGTGAAACCCTATGGAAGTTAGTACTTCAAAACCTATGGAGATCAAACTCATTGTTGCAATAGTTGCAACAACAATGCAGAAGCAGTAGTAGCAACAACAGAGTAGATCATATTTAGCTCATGCAGGCAAAGCCTTGAGGAGAAAGGAAGAGACTAGAGATTTGGTGGTTGAGAGGGATCATGTTATACCTCTCAACATGCAGCCTCAAAAGTAGCCACAATTGGAGAAGCAGAGAGGAGATCAAGTGGAGATATCCACTCAAGTAGAAACTTCCAGTAGGGGGAAATTTTGAGCCAAGTGGGCAGAGGGAGCACATGCATACATACAGCTAGGTGAGAGGTGGGGTGATGTGAAGAAAGAGTCCCATGTTGGTTTGTGTTATATTCTTTTCACGTAGTTAACAGGGGATTTGAAGGGCACCCATGACCCCACTTTATGGGGTCCGGGGCAGTGCCCTGAAAAATTTTGGTTTTGGACCCTATGTTAAGTTGGGTGAACCCACCTATGGTTTTGTGCATGATTTTTGCACATGTCTTTTGGACACGATGGTTTTCAGTCCATGGTATTGGACGTGATGGTTTTCGGTCCATGGTATTGGATGCGATGGTTTTCGGTCCATGGTATTGGATGCTTCGGCATGTATAAATATTCATTGTAACATTGAAAGGATTATAATGAAAAATCAAGCTGGTAGTCCCGATTTTTGGGATCCAGTGGGAAAATATTTGTGTATATGTGTTTTATTTGTTATGCTCTTGCATTGTTTATTTTTCTGTGTTTTAGAATTCGTATGTAAGTAATTTTTGTACGGGGTTAAAACCTACATTTGGTATCAAAGCTATTTTTGGCTTCAAGGGGACACCTTTGTTGCTGAGGGGTTTCGCTCGAGCTTGTGGTAGACCCTATTTAGTGGGAGATCTACGAGATCAATTCTGGTGGTGAAAGAATATGGCAAGTGGTGGAATGATAAAGATCGAAAAAATTTAATGGTCAAAGTTTTGAGTTGTTGAAACTGAAGATGGAGGATCTGTTGGTGGATAAAGATCAGTGGATCATGGTAGATCCCGGGACTAAACCAACAAGAGTGATCGATGAAGAATGGAAGAAGTTGGATCAGAAGGCAAAGAGCGCAATACAATTGTGTGTCTCAGATTCAGTATTGTTGAATGTATCAGGGGAAGCTACGACAAAGGCTTTGTGGGACAATTTAGGGACTTTGTACCAATCTAAGTCTCTAGTGAATAAACTGTTCCTGTGGAAAAAAATTTATAACTTGAGGATGAAAGATGGAGACTCGGTGATAGAGCATTTGAATGTGTTTAATACCGTGGTAAGTTAGTTAGCATCTGTTGATATTAAAATTTCAGATGAATATAAGTGCATTAGTTTGTTGTGTTCTCTACCAGATTCGTGGGACAGTCTGGTTATTGCAATAGGTAGCAATGCAACTGCCTTGCATTTTGATGAAATAGTCTCATCCTTGCTAACAGAGGAAATGAGACAGAAAAATATGGAGAGCCAAAATGGTGATGCCTTGTTTGTACGAGGAAGGTCCCAGAACAGAAACCAAAAAAAAAGTCATCGAGTGGGAGATCTAAATCTAGAGGGAGATCTAAAGCTCCAGGAAAACCTGTAAAGGTGGTGTGTTGGAAATGTGGAAAGAAGGGCACTTCAAAAGGGACTGTAAATCTAAAGGTCCTGATAAATTAAAGGGATCTGATGATGCTCCTTCTACAGAGGTGAAAACCACCTCAAATGAAGGTGAGGATGTGTACTTGGCTTCTTCAAGTACACATGTAGATCATGAGGCATGGTTGATTGACTCAAGTGCATCCTTTCACTTCACTCCCCATAAAGAGTGGTTCTGTGAGTATGAGAAATATGATGGTGGTGATGTCTTCTTGGGGGATGACAAGGAAGGCTAGAATCATTGGTCGCAAAAAAGTAAAGGTTGAAGTTGCAAGGTGGAAGGGTTAGAACACTTCCGGGTGTTCTACATATTCCTGCATTGGCCAAAAATCTGATTTCTGTAAGCAAGTTGGATGATGCAGATGTAAAAACAATGTTCGAGAAGGATACTTGCACGCTGGTTCGGGGAGCACTGGTATTGATGCGGGGAGTTTGGGCTGGAACTCTGTACAAGCTACAAGGTAGCACTGCTATTGATGGGTGCAATAGTTCTATGGTTTTTGAAAGTGGAGCAAAAAATTTAGTGGTCTTTGGAGAGAAGACCATGCTGTTGCATCAAAGGCTTGGACATATTGGAGAAAATGGCCTTCGGATACTTCATGGTAAAGGTATGGTAGAAGGTATGAGTAATAGCTCTCTAGATTTTGATTTTTGTGAAAATTGTGTATATGGGAAGCAGAATTAGATGAGTTTCCCCTCTGGTAGTAAGAGGTCGAAACAGATATTAGAACTTGTGCACAGTGATGTGTTTGGACCTATGAAGGTTCCATCACTAGGTAAGTCTGTGTACTATGTACCATTTATAGATGACTTCTCAAGGAATACATGGATATATTTCCTTAAGAAGAAATCTGAAGTCTTTGACAGGTTTAAATAGTTTAAGGCTCTGGTGGAAAACCAGACAAAGAAGAAGATAAAGGTGTTGAGGACAGATAACGGTGAAGAGTTTTGCAGTAAGGAATTTGAAGAATTTTGTAAGAAGTGTGGTATAGCACGACAGAAGACTACTCCATATACACCTCAACAAAATGGAGTTGCAGAGAGAATGAACAAGACGTTGATGGAAAGGGCAAGAAGCATGCTCAGTGGTGCTAGGTTAGGACAGGAATTCTGGGTAGAGGTAGTGGAGATAGCATGTTACCTGGTCAATAGATCACCTTCATCAACATTGGAGGATAATAATCCACAAGAGGTATGGACTGGTAAGAAACCCTCTCTTTCACATCTGAGGGTATTTGGATGTGATGCATATGTACATGTTCCAAAGGAGAAATCGACCAAGATGGATAGTAAATCTTAAAAGTGCATCTTTATTGGGTATAAGCATGGTTTAAAGGGTTATAAGATTTGGAACCCAATAACAAGAAAGGTTGTGTACAACTGAGATGTGGTGTTCAAAGAGGTGCAAGATGTTATTAAACATGAAGTCCAACCAAAGGAACCTGAGAAGATAGAGTTTGAGCTAAAGGAGAAAGAATCAGACTCTACAACAGAGGAGGAATCAAAAGATGAAGAGCCACAAACTCCGGGTGTGAGAATATTAGTTCGAGAAAGAAGGCAGCCAGAAAGGTATAGTCCATCTACTTTCTGTTCAAATTTTTCTTTATCTATTATTGATGATGATCCCAGAATTGTGAAGGAAGCAGTAGATTTAGAGGATGGAAAACTCTGGAAAGAGGCCATGGTTGATGAAATGGCATCTTTGCACAAAAATGAGGCTTGGGATCTGGTGGTGTTTCCAGCTGGAAGGAAATCTATTAGCAACAAATGGGTGTTCAAAAATAAGACAAATGCAGAATGAAAGGTGGAGAAATAAAAAGCTCGATTGGTAGCAAAAGGTTATTCCCAAGTGCTCGGAATTGATTTTGGTGATATTTTTTCTCCTGTTGCCAAGGTAGCTTCTATTAGATTACTTTTATCTCTTGCTACTGCTTTTGATTTTGAGGTAGAACAGATGGATGTAAGACAACATTTCTTCATGGGGATTTGGAAGAGGAAATCTACATGAAGCAACCTGAAGGCTTTGCGGTGAAGGGTAAGAAAGAACTGGTATGCAAGTTAAAGAAGTCTCTGTATGGGTTAAAACAGTCACCAGGGATGTGGTATCAAAAATTTGATACATTTATACGGGGACTTGGCTTCACCAGAAGCAAAGAAGATCACTGTGTGTATTTTAAATTAATTGGTGACCGTGTTATTTATCTGGTCTTGTATGTGGATGATATGTTGCTGGTTGGAAATGACAAAAGAAATTATCCAGGATTTGAAGACCCAATTGTCCTCCAAATTCGACATGAAAGATCT
>APFE030697276.1:30397-94220 GCA_000404065.3 Pinus taeda
AGTTTGCTTGCAGAGATTGTGTTCAAGTATGGGGTTAGTACAGGGAGCTATAAGGATAGACTGTGACAACCAAAGTGCAATTTTCTTGGCAAAGAACCCTGCTTAACATTCAAAGACAAAGCAAATTGATGTTCAGTATCACTTTGTGAGGGAAATGATAGAAGACAAAAAGGTGTTGCTGGTAAAGATGGACACTCTAAAGAATACTGCAGATGCATTGACAAAATCTGTGAGCTCTGAGTTTTCTTGGTGTAGAGAAATAATGGGCATTGTAGGGCTGGATAAATGACTATGCTCTCTTGTCGCCCCCTGTTGAAAGAAAACAACAAGTGGGAGTATTTTGGGTTATGTTATATTCTTTCCATGACTAGCCCACGTAGTTAACTGGGGGGTTAGAAGGGGGCAAAGCCCCCCCCTTCGTTGTGCCGATTGCGTAGCGGAGGGAGTCCCTATATTATGTTGGGCGGACCTACCTATGGTTTTGTGCATGATTTTCGCACATGGTTTTGGACGCGATGGTTTTTGGTCCATGGTTTTGGATGCGATGGTTTTCGGTCCATGGTTTTGGACGCGATGGTTTTTTGGTCCATGGTATTGGATGCTTCGGCATGTATAAATATGTATTGTAAAATTGAAAGGATAATAATAAAAAATCAAGCTGGTAGTCCCAGTTTTGGGATCCAGGGGAAAATCTCTGTGTATATGTGTTTTATGTGTTATGCTCTCACATTTTTTATTTTTTGTCTTTAAGAATTTGTATGCAGGTAATTTCTATACGGGGTTAAAACCTACAATGATCTCCTTGAATCCCACAATTGATTGGGCTTCAGACTTATGCCTACTAAACTCCTTATTCAGCGTGGTTTGAATATCTGCTAATGAAGCCATCAAGTTATCAATGCAGTACTTAATGTACCATGTCAATGCGCGTTCCTGTAAAGTACTGACCAACGTTGCTTTCTTCATCTGATCATCTGTTATACACTGAGCCTCCCATATGGCCTTCGTGATGAAACAAAACTGGTCCGAGTCCTCTGTTCTTAAACCCTTGAAAACAGGCAACTTTATTGCATTCGCCATATTGAATGTGGTGGAGGTGGTGGCGGTGTGGGCAAAGGTGTATGCGGTAGAGGTGAAGATGGAGATGGTGTGGGTGGATGGGGTATTCACAGGAACCCTTGTCTTATCAATTGAACAGTGCTCTGCAGAGAAGCATGTGTTTCTTCCTTGTCATTACGCAGAGGAGGTCCAAACAGTGGGTTATATTGAGGGCCTATTTTCCCTCT
The DNA here is from genome assembly GCA_000404065.3 of Pinus taeda. Taxonomy (NCBI): domain Eukaryota; kingdom Viridiplantae; phylum Streptophyta; class Pinopsida; order Pinales; family Pinaceae; genus Pinus; species Pinus taeda. The sequence continues at coordinate 31,684 of APFE030697276.1, forward strand.
TTTCCTGAAGATCTTTCCACTTTGCGTAGCTCCAAACATCAAGATAGCTGCATAACCTGCTTTTCACATAAGAGCATCTTAATCCATGTATTTAAAGACCTTAAATACTTACCTCGCAGTCCCCTGAAGAAGTGTCGCTCTGCTTTGCTATAACTAATTGAAGTATCGATCACAAACTTTGTCACGAATCCTCCTATGATATGATCAAGCCAGTGATCGATAGCGCGTGCGATCTTATCCCCTGAGGCTTCCAATATTCACACTAACTCTGGGGTCCATAGTATTAGACGGTCAAGCCTCCACCTTCCTTGGTCGTCTGCCAATTTAGCGATCCACTCATATAATTTGACCGGGAAGGAACATAAGAATATTTCATGTATCTTTGTGTATAGATATCTATCCAACCACTGTTCTTTCGTCAATCGCAGATTTCTATTTTCTTGTGCCATGAATCCATGGATCTTTCTATCCAACTAGTCTTCAATTTCCTTCTTAGTTGGATTCCAGTGATGCGACATCACACATCTCTTTATGAAAATCTCAGTCCCGACAATGGAACCATTTGTTGGCTTAGTGGGCCCTGACCCATGTTCAGCATTAATTATCCAAGCAAATCCCTACACTATTGCCCCTTTTGGAAACAATCCATGGAGCGCAGATTGAAGTCTCACCCAAAGCATTATGGGGGGATCCAGGAACCAAGTTTCTGCACCTACCTTTGCGCAGATCGATAAGCCTTTTAAGGCTTATCGATATGCTTCTCTTATCTGACTTCTAGACCTTCGCGAAGGTCTGCGATCATCCTTCATGGACCCTAAACAGGTGATCTATCTACTTACACACTTCTGTAAATGTTCTTACCGTTGTATTTACCCCGATCGGTTTAAGTATCTGATAACTTCAACACGCATTAATATATTCTTTGCGTAAACCAATATTATTACTTGCATTCATATAACAAAGTAAAATATATAGATTCGCACATCAATATACCATTAAATCATAAACCCAACATTCTTCAAAACATAATCGTATGCATTCATAACAGAAGTAAATAGCTCAACACATGTAATTCCAAAATAATCGTCTTTATTAATGCTTTAGATCTTCTTTACACACTCTAACTATCCTGTGCAAATAACTGCAGGAGTTCGTGCACTTAGCTACAGACTTCTACCCTAGGCCTCTGTGCACACAGCTATAGAGGCTCTTTCCTATGCTAAGACTCTTCCCTCTTAGCTCTTACTGACCCATTACATCAGCATCAATTACCAAATCTAATCTGAGCTGCGTTAGACTCTTCTAAGACTTCCCTTTTTATGCAATCCCATGGTCTGCGGACCATGGGTAGATCTTCTAAATCCGACATGAATTACCTAAACGAAGGGCAGAAACCCTTTATGAAACTTTACATCTTCGTGCTTTGCGACCAAAAAATGCGGAGACTTTACACTTTTATACAAAAGCTTGGGCTTTCTGCCCCAAAACTTACACACTTCTGTAAATGTTCTTACCATTGTATTTACCCCGATCGGCTTAAGTATCTGATAACTTCAACATGCATTAAGATATTCTTCGTGTAAACTGATATTATTACTTACGTTCATATAACAAAGTAAAACATATAGATTCACGCATCAATATAGGATTAAATCATAAACCCAACACTCTTCATAACATAATTGCATGCATTCATAACAGAAGTAAATAGATCAACACATGTAATTCCAGAATAATCCTCTTTATTAATGCTTCAGATCTTCTTTACAGACTCTAACTATCCTACGAACATAGCTGGAGGAGTTCGCACACTCAGCTTCAGACTTCTACCCTAGGTCTCTGCGCACACATCTATAGAGCCTCTTTCCTATGCTAAGACTCTTCTCTCTTAGCTCTTACTCACCCATTACCTCAACATCAATTACCAAATCCAATCTGAGCTGCCTTAGACTCTTCTAAGACTTCCCTTTTTATACAATCCCATGGTTCGCGGACCATGGGTAAATCTCCTAAAGCCGACATGACTTACCTAAACGAAGGGAAGAAACCCTTTATGACACTTTACATATTCATGCTCTGTGACCACAAAATACAGAGACTTTCACTTTTTATACAAAAACTTGGGCTTTCTGCCCCAAAACATGAGCTTTTAAATTGAAAAATGACCATAGGGGACCCTATCCCAACAATGGCAGTTGAGCATGCTCTCCTTGATCATCAATCAAAGGAGGCTCAAACAATCTCAAATTATCAACAATAACAGCATAGTATATTTGCATATAAGGAGGCAAATCTACCTTAAATTCATTGTTACCAATCTTTTCTAGAGTTTCAAAAGGACCATAACGGATTGTCTTCATATTTTTACCTTCCCCTTAAAGTCTCTCTTTGCTAATATATAACCAATCTCTGTCTCCAACTTGAAATTTATGATCGACACGGTGTTTTTCATGCCTTTCCTTGTAGCTGCTCTGACTCTTTTCAAGCTGTTCTTGCATTGTGTGATGTATCAACTGAATTTTCTCGATGAACTTCCTTGACTTATCGATGTCGCTATGACCATCTACGGTGACATATTTCTCAAAGATGAAGTCCAATGGGGATCTTCGTAAGTACCCAAAACATGCCTCAAATGGTGATGTGTTTGTGGAAGAATGTCTTTCCTTGTTGTATGCATGTTGTATGTAATGCAACTGTTCATCCCACAACTTGGGATGTTTGTTGCAATATCCTCTAAGAAGATGAATGATTGTCCTATTGACCACCTCAGTTTTTCCATCTATTTGCAGATGAAAGGATTTACTCTTCTTCAACTTAGTGTCCATCATGTCCCACAAATTTGACCAAAAATTCCCAACAAATCGAGAATCTCAATCACTTACAATGGAAGTAGGAAGACCAAAATGAACCCAAATATTTTGAAAGAAAAGATGATCTGTTTGTTTAGCTGTAATTTTCTTTTTACATGGTGTTAAAATACACATCTTGCTGAACTTGTCTACAACTACATACAAGTAATCATAACCTTTCCTTGACAATGGAAGACCTCCTACAAAATCCATTGAGATACTCTCCCATGGATGTGAAGGTAGTGAAAGTGGAGCGTACAATCCTAGTTTCTTATTGCTAGGCTTACTTTTTGCACACAAAGAACATCCTCTAATAAAATGAGATACATTATCAAACATGAATGGCCAATAATAATACCTTTGGAGATTCGCTACTGTATTTCCTACACCAAAGTGTCCAACAATCAATGAAGTGTGCACCTCCCTTATGATATTGTTTCTTTCTCCTGGTGGAATACAAAACTTGCCCAAGTGACACAACGAACTGTTATGTACATGGTAATCTAACTCTTCAATTTGGTTTCCTTGCCTCAAGCTTGAATACACATCTTGAAAGTCATTATCATATGCATATTGCTCAATGTAACTTTCATGTAAAACATAATTGTGCTTGAGTATAATAGATGAATTTACAATAAGCCTAGAAAGCATATCAACTACCTTATTGTAGATTCCCTTTTTGTACTTGATAACCAAATGAAATTGTTGTAGAAAACCCATCCATCTGAAATGTCATTATTGCTGCAACTTTGACTATGATTGTAAGTACTGCAATGGTTCATGGTCGATATGAATAATGGTCTCCTTCCCCATCAAGTAGTGTTTCCATTTTTTAACACTTTTTACCAATGCCAAAAGTTCTTTTTCATAAGTGGGATAATTAGTCACAACACCATTAAAAATTTTAGAATTAAATGAAACAGGCTTACCATGCTGCATAAGAACTGCTCCCATGGTGTAATCACTAGCATCTATTTGAATCTCAAATGGTTTTCTAAGGTCCAGAAGAGCCAATACTGGTGCTAAACTGATCTTTTATTTTAAAACATCAAATGATTTTTGTTGTACATCTCCCCAATGAAAGACTTTCTTAACACTAGTCAATGCATGTAGTGGTGTTGCAATGGAAGAAAAATTAGTAATAAATTCCCTCCAATATTGTGTTGCCCCTAGAAAGCTTCTTACCTCTGTAACTGCATTGAGACTGGGCCAATTCACAATGAAATCAACCTTAGAAGGGTCTATCTTCAGCTCACCTCCTCCAACAATGTGTTTGAAATACACTGAATAAGTCTTGCCAAATTCACACTATGACATCTTTAAAAACAATTGTTCTTTTCTAAAGACATCAAGTACTTTGTTCACATGCATGACATGTTCATCAATGGATTTGCAGAATATGAGAATATCATCTAAGTAAAAAATGAGAAAGTCATCTAGAAATTGTCTCAATACATCATTCATAACTCTCATGAAAGTAGCTGCAGCATTTGTAATACCGAAAGGCATAACAAGCCACTCAAACAATCCCCGTTTAGTTTTAAATGCGGTTTTCCAAATGTCCTCTTGAACTATTCTAACTTGATGATAACCACTTCGTAAGTCTAACCTAGTGAAATACTTTTCATACCTAATTTGATGAAGCAAATCATCAATTCTTGGGAGTGGATAATGATTCTTTACCGTTATTTTATTCATTGCATGAAAATCCACACACATGCGCCAAGTCCCATCCTTCTTTGACACCAAGACAATGGGTGAACCACATGGGGAAGTAGATGGGCGTATGATACCTTTGTTTAGAAATTCTTGAATTTTCTTTTTGATTTCCATGCTCTCCATGATCGACATGTGATACATGCCAATATTTGGAAGTGGAACATCCTGCTGCAGTTGTATCTCATGTTAAATTCCCCTCTTGGGAGGTAACCCCTTTGGATCCTGAAACATATCACCATGCTTGCTTACCACATCAAACAAATCATATTTTAACTTATCATCACAACGTTCAAAAGATTCATAATCAATGACATTCTTTTTCTTGATCATGAGGAGAACAAATTTTTTACTTTCATTTACTAGTCTCTTCATCTGCCCTCCATAAACCAAAGAAATGTTTAACTTTTTGCGATGAGATCTCACAATATACTCTACTCCATCCTTGAGAAATTGGTATTTTTTCTCATAGCGATAAAATACTGCTTTCCTATCATACAAATATGGGCTTCCCATAGTGATTCCTGAGATGTCAAGTGGAACTAGATCTAACTCACCTTCATTGATGAACTTCTCAGTAATGGAAAACCTGAATAAGAATTTCCTTGTAACCTATAAATTTGCATTATTGACTATCCAACCCAAGGGATATGGCTTATGATGAGGTACAGTTTCAAGGTTAAGCTTTTTGACCAAGTCTTCTGAAATTAAGTTTGATTGTGACCCACTATCAAATAATGCATCAATCTTTGTATGATTTGAAATTACCCTTACATGGAAAAACTCTATCCTTGATTCTTCATTTGGAGTGTTCTTGTGACTATGTGAGGAAATACTGCTTGCAATAGCTTCTTTTCCTTTTGTGACCATGGCCGAAATCTTGGCCTCATCAACGGAATCAGATCGAAGATCATGTTGTGTGGCAATTGTCATCTTTTGTTTTCCCTTATTGTTTGGTTTCCTAGGCCTTAGTTTGGGATGTAATTTCCAACAATGGGTCTCATCATGCCCTGCTTTGGAACAATGTTGGCATATATTTTTCTCCCCTTCTTTCTTTACACTTGCATTCTTCTTTCCTTTCCATTTTCCACCCTTCTCTTTCTCCTTACCCTTGAATGGCTTCTTCTTACTACCCTCTTCCTGAATGTTCTTTCCTCTTTCTTCAAGGTGCGTGGCTTGCACACATACCTCATCTAAATTTCTTGGATTGAAGATAAGGATAGTATGTTTTAAGTAGGAATGTAAACCCCCAATATATTTCAACAGTGTAAGGCTTGGGAATTCAAGTTTACTCCTAACAGCAAAGCCCTCTTACTAAAGTCCCGGGTATAGTCTTGAATTGTTTTTCCCTTGAGTTGCCTAAAAGTTTGCCAACTCATAATGGATTTTTTCATATAGGCTAAAGGATACAACTGTCTTTTAATTGAAGAAAAAAGTTCAACCCAAGAAATGGATATCTTACCATGAATTCACATTTCCCCTTGAGTCTTTGCTTCCAACCAAACTAGTGCTGATACTTCTAACCTCAATGAAGCCAACTGGATTTTTATGTCATCTTCTTGAAGGTTATGAATTCTACAATAAACCTCCAATTGTCTGACTTTTCTACATTGACCTCACCATTATACATGGGAAGTTCAAACTTAATGTCCAACTTGAGTAAGGGAGTTTTTTCCTTTGCAGATTCCGAATGATGTTGTTTGTGATGATGAAGATGATGAATATGGTGGATATGGAGGAGGCTTTCCTCCATTACCCTCTGAATCCTTCTTTTCATCTTTTTTTATCTCCTAAGCTTCCATCTCCATGTGGGGACTTAGAACTCTCTCCGACCATTCTAGTATTCCTCTCTTCATAGAGGACTCTAACCATGTTAGTTAAGTCATAGAAGTCTTTCTTGAATGCTTCCTCTTTTGAAAGAACTTTAGTCTCTCTTGCTCCATACATTATGGCTTTGGATTCAAGCTCAGCTTCTAGTACTGCTTGTACCTCCTCAATCTCAATTGAAGGTAAAACTTGAGGTGCTTCAAGTGTAGCTGGGATTGGAACTTTGGGTGGAGATTGTGGCCTTGTGTCTCTCCTTATTTTGGTCATTACCTCAGGATTTGCAACCAATAGTTTCCCTTCTCCTCTCTGCAACTTTAACCTTGTAAACATCACAAATTTTCAACCATTAAACACCTACTTGCACAAAACTCAAGCAATCAAGAAAATAACCTTTACTCTGATACCAACTTGATCTATTGTTGAATGTTAGTTTTTCTGTGCTAATTTCAACTTCAGAATTAAAAACAATTTCTTATCATTTTCTTCATGTGCATAGGTTCCCTTTATGGTGATTGTGAATGAATAGGTAAAATTTTGTCAATTTTATGTTAAATTCATGAGAAAAATAAAATGAAAGTAAAGTGTTGAACAACAGAAAACAAATGTACAACAAACCATTAAAATGAGCACTTAACACATTGTTTTGATGAACGAGTTCACCCCTCCTGGGCTACATTTCCTTGGTCCAGCTTCCATGGCTTGAGCCTTTGTATTAACTCAAAATGGAAAAAAAGAGTGTTGTTAGAATGCTCTAATGCTCCTAAAACCTGCTTCAATGTGCTCAAAACATCAAAATCATCTAGGAATGTCTTTTCCTGATCCCAGTTTGGTCGAAAATTGCAAAAGTTATGACCGAAATAGTTTCTCATAGGAATTATCCACTAAAACTAGAGGAACTCCAGTTAACTTTGCTAAATCTAGAGTTAGCACCAAATTTAGGGGCTCCGTTAACTTTTGCACCAACTTAAATCTTAGTTTAATTAAATGATAAACATGTGTTAATTAAGAGTTAATCTGGATTAGCATGTTAAGCATGTTTAATGGTGCGGTTATGCTAACCATTAGCCTGCAGTTTGTGGTGGTGGTCACATATGAGTAATAAATTCCAACGGTTTACTATTAAAGTTATGGTTTAGTTGACCACTGGTTCTTCGTTAGTGGTCAGAGGGGAGGGGCCCACCCTTTCCTCCTGCAACCGCAAACCATTTAAACTTCAAATAGAAGTTAAAACAATTGACTATTAAGAACTGAAGCGGTGGTAGAATGGTAAGGCATGGAGTTTATGCGGGCGAGGTCGCGGGTTTGACTCCACTGACCTGCTCATAATTTTTCCACCGTGACCCAATAATGTTGACCTTTGGGGAGGGACACGTGGTAGCCTCCGGGCTTGCTACATGTCCCCTTCTCATTGGTCCTTCCTCCGACCAATTAAATGAAGCCAATTCACGATAGCGTAGACCAACCAAAACGTGCCACTTGGTGAGATCCTATTAGCCATTGACCAACTTTCACCTGCCCAGTCACCTACCACGTTAGCAGTATGGACTGCTAACTGTGCAGTGACTGCACCTTTTTTTCAAAAATTCCTCTGTTTGGCAAAGCAGATAGAACACAATATCTTCCTCATACGAGCTCTATTTTGAGTGAAACGAGTTGCATTGGGATTGTATCGCTGAGATGGATGCGGTAGTTCTGGTTTTGAGTGATTCTAAGCACTTTGATTTTTGAGCTACATACTAAGCACCTGATCATTAAATATGACTTTAGGATCATTCCATCATCGTATTCTTGTCCAATAAATGGTCCCTTCTCTGGTCCACAAATGGGTTCCTCCATCCCATACTAAACTACTCTTAGATCTTCTTCTTTCTCCAGGCTCTGTATTAGCTTTTCAAAAAATAATTCTTTGACAGTGCACTTAACATTTTCCCCACATAAAATCCTTTCTTCAACTCTTCTCTCACCCTTCTTGTTCTCTCCTATAGCCACTTGTTTATGTTTTTGAGTTATTCCTTTATCTCAACCATATCCTTGTCATATTCTTCACCACTCATCCTCTTTCTAGTGCCTTTTGCTTTGGAATCTTTTCCCTTTTTGCTATAGCTTCCTTCTGAACTCTTTAACTATCTACAACTATCTTCATCTACTTTTTTGTGAGCTCCTACATGCCCACTCATGAGTTTCAACCAAGCCTTCTCTCCTTATAGAAAGCCTCAATACCTTCTATCAATACCTCACCAAGATTTCTTTTGAGCTCAACCTCTGGGTATTATTGGTTCTTCTCTTAGAACCTTTTGAGCACTCCTTTTCTCTTTCCTAGATTTTTAACTCTACTTATGATCATTTTTTGTTTACACTGAGAACTTCCATTGTTCCCTTTATTCCAGTCTCCAACTGAAGCATTCCTTATTACTACTTCTTCCACTACAATATTTTCTTTACTCTCTTCATCCTCTGTCACAAATTCCTAGTTGTAACTACTACTATTGTATTCCTTATTTCCATGGATACCTTCTTCAACAAATTTAATTCAGTTGAAAACAAATTCATTACCTGTCATCCAAATTATCCAATCACTACTGTGACCTTTAGTCTTTTTGGCTGGTACAAAATTTTCCTGCAACTCAACTTCATCATTAAAACATTTATTTGTACTCCACTATCATTGGTTCACTCAAGTCCTTATCTAATTCTTCTTCTATAATCCATACTCAATAACAATATTTAGTTTTGCATCGTTATTCAAGAATTAATTTTCTCTTCTAAATTTAATTTACCAAGTAAAACCTGCTCTCATACCACTTGATGTCGACGAAGTCAACATTCCTCCGATGTAATCTATCCATGAATTTTCCTTATGGATTTTTTCATGTCTCTTCTATTTCCTTAATGGAAATTCTATTCAAATTACACTGAACCAGAACGTTCTCTCAATTTCATTTTAACAAAGGCACTCAAAAATTCTATAAATTTAGTCTTAACATAGTATTAAGTTTCTATGCTTCACCTTCAAACCTCTACTAAGTCTTACTCGCGCCAATCCACATTTCAATGTTCCAAGATATGTCTAGCCCTTAGTTCAATATGCAAGACATATGTACCAGATATATGGACACTTTAAATTCATCTTTCACTATTGTTTGACCACCTTCTATCTTGGAATGAATTAATCAATTATTATAGGTATCACAGGTGTAGTCATTGCAGATATCCCTTCCGTTTCTGTAATGAAATTAACTCATCTCCCCATCTATGTCATAAGTTTCTTAGACTTGGTTGATGGATATAATATGTCCCATAATCTCAATCATGGCTTCTTTCGAATGATGGCAATGGGATTAGATCTATCCATCTCCCCTCATGGCAAGAATATAAACAATTTCAATCACATTTCTACACATCATAAGTGATGGTACTTGATCTCACTTAGACAAAAAAACACTATGGAGGATCACGCCCCAACATATATTAGAAACTTAATACAAGTGTCACTTGTCACATTTAATTGTGTGAACTGGCGACAAGATTAAGACATTGCTAGGGGAAACTACTTTAGTTAAGATATTGCTCCCTTATTGCAATATTATGCTTCTTTTACGCCATGGGATTTACCTCATCTGGACTCATCTCTTGCGTGCATAGGAATTCTTATTGAATGGACTTAACTCTATGAAGGAATTTTGTAAACTATTTGTGAACTCTACCACATGGATTATATATATCCATATGTATTCTAGGATTCAAAACCCTTGTATATTCACATTATATAGTATACATGTGAACAACGATCCAACAATATGGTAAATTTAATTATGTTCAAGTGAAAAAAACATCTTTTATACAAATATTCAATAATTACAACAAGCTCATTAGCATACTATTTCTACTAGCCGCAAAGATGTATATGCTTCTAGAAATTGTGCTGAGCGATGACTTTGAGGCTTCAAAATGAATTTCATTCACTTCACAATAGAGACCCAAATTCCTTCGGTATTCCCATCAACATCTTCAAGATACAAATTTTTTTATCTCTCAGACATATTGAAATCAACAAAATCATGCACAGGAACTACATTAACACAACATTCCTCAACACCACTCAAAAACACAGAATTTCATTAAAATTATATTCCATACATAATTTCATCTCATAAATCTACTACTTCCCTAACGCCTACGCTATCCTGATTACATCATTTGTTTTCGGATCGATTTTAGCAAACTTATATTACATTACTCTATATCTTAGCCTTTTCCCCGATTTCAAATTTATACAAGGATTTTGAATTGCTTCTGGTTCAAATCCACAAATTCCTCTCTAGATCTAACCACTATATCTCCTACATCCACTTTTCCCTCATGAGATCTAACTACCATATGATCTCTCTAACTTATAAAATATTATCGATACTTCTCAATATTTATCACATTCTCTACAAAAACATAGGAAAATAAATTTAAATAATTAATTAGGGAACCAACTCCCCTTGTAATTGAGCACTCATGGATCCAGTCAAAGGATGTTTTGACTTAAGGTAAGGGCCTACTCAACGAATGGATGTTTGGAGTTTCACATGTGTAAAATTTTCACGATCATTCAGTTGATGACCTTTATTTGGCCAAACATTTGGGTTTAGAAAGATGTTGATCTGGTGTGGTTGGTGTCCAATAGTGATCAAAGGCTCAATTAGAATATGTCGAGGAACCTACTACCACAATTTTATATGATGGTCTGTGGCATCCTAAAATGTACCTACACCCATTCAAAGAAGAGCATGGTAGTGGCTTCTACTGTGATACCCTTCTTGCAGGTAGTCAGAATGGCTATTTTAGAAAATACATCGATGACCACAAACACAACATTTCCATGCTTAATAGAACAAAGTCCACACATATATTCCATCAAGATGGATTCACAAGGTTATTTAGGAGTAGGAAAAGGGGTGTACATCCCTTGCTTCTTAATGGCTAGTTTTGTAATGGTGTAGGTGGTATAGGATATGATATACTTTCCAACATCATGTCAAAGTTTCAACCAATAAAATACTTTTGCAATACTACCACTATCTTCTCCACACCAAAGTGCACTGCTAAACAACGATAATGTTCCTCCCATTTTAGCTTTGAAAGCTTGCTTGATGGAACACAAAGGTGTACTAGGTAGCACTATCGTGCATCCTAGAGGTGGAAGTCTAGAACTTGCTTGCTTTCCATCAACATATTATATGTGGAAGTGAATTTTAATTCATTGTTGTATAATTGTGGCCACCTATAGGTATCATGCCCATAATAGTTAAAACCTATGGTTAGTGCCACAACTAAGCATTTAATGAGGTATTCAACGATATGATTGGTTCTACCCTTCATGTATTTGATGTTCAAATTGAACTGTTGCAGGTATACTCACCATTTCTGATGGTGGTTATTTTGTAACTTCCCTTGTGTCTACATAAATTGAAGAGGCTTATGATCCATGTGGACAATTATCTCCTTACCCAAAATATAATGTTTCCATTGTTAGTAGGCTTGCACTATTAAATACATCTCCATATCACAGGTGGGTTATCTCTAGACAGTATTAGAGAGTGTTTGTTTGTGATGGGACACCAGATGTCCTTGCTAAATTAGGAATACACTAATAACATAGTCAGAGGTATCTATGTTAATCTAAAATGGTTGTTGCAGGTTTAGAAGGGTGAGGACTACTGCAAAGTAAAGAAAGTATTTCAATTCATTAAATGTCTTCTGTTGTGATTAAATCCAAAAAAACTTTATTTTTTTTCTACCCTTGGTCACTTGAATTAAGGTCCAATCAATATAATAAAATCCCAACATGAATCTTCAATAGGAGTTACCAAGGCTCAAGATGATGTGAAGCTTTGTTAGAGTCTTCAATTCTAGCCAAACTCAAATGAATTTGATCTTGGTTGGATCCACATGCACACCTTATTCATCAATAATGTAGGCTACGTATTGAACCTTGTCCACGTCGAAGGAGTATTTTTACAAGTTAACACATAGCTTGTATTATCGCAAAGCATGAAAAATCTATAGAATATGTTGCAAGAGTTCTCCCAAACTCTTTCTGAAGATGAGGATATCATCCAAATATACAACAACAAAAGAGTTGGCGAAATGTCATGAGATATCATCAATAAACTTCATGAAATTTGTTATGGCATTCGTTAAACCAAAGGGGATGAACAACCATTAAGAAAGACCCTCCTTGGACTTGAAAGAAATCTTCCACACATTAATTGTTTCTATTAGGACTTAGTGGTAGATGGACTTCAAATCAATCTTACTGAGGTATTCCCCCCCTTGAGATGGTCAAGAAGTGTTATAACCATATTTTCCACTCCATTATAGTGAGAGAAACCTAATATCAACTTAACTCAATTGTTGGCTAGAATGCATCCCCTTTAACCTTTTCGTTTACTTATGTGAGATTTATCCCATGTTAAAAGGGTGAAATTGCATAATTGAGCAATTTATCATAATTATTTTGACAAAATATTATAATTATGAGATAATAATTACAATATTATATAATAATTATAGTATTATGGAATGATGTTGAATGAAATGAACATGGAAGAGGTAAAAACAATACCACATTTTTTATTTTTTTATTTTTTTAATTTTATAATTTCGTTTTTGATATTTTCGGAATATTTAAATTTTTTCTATTGTTTCTAGTATGGGTACAAAGTTACTAACGTGTGTTAATTGTGTTATACATATATTACATCGACACACCCTGAAGGTTATTCTCCCTTAAGGAGAGGAGTAACACAAACCCAAGCTCATGCAACACATGCAACAATTGAAGAGGACGATGACATTGAGGAGTTGCAGGAATTCACTCACAATCTTGAGGGACTGACACTAGGGGTTCCTCCTAGGAGCATGGAAGATATTCCTTGACACATATAGAGGCATACAATGGAAGTATCTCCCACTAATTGTTGAGATCTCCTTTGACACACTCTGAATGCAACGTTACATTATTATGAGCACCACTGAGGAGGGATAGTAGGTTACCTAGGGTTGGGTTTTTGATGTTACTGCATATGTACAACATGATGGCTAAGTCCTCAAATGCCGGAATTTTGTACTATATACCCAAACTATATTATGATATAACAAAAAAGATGAATTTTGTGGTGTGTTTTTGAAAAATGTGTACTGTACAATGTTTTTTTTATCATGTGAATGGTTAAAACTTTAATGAGACAAATGCCAATCTAACAAATAATTAGCTAACGAATTAGGCAATGTGTTTTTTTCTCCAGGAATGTGGACATAAAAAGATAATCAGATAATTGTTCTAAGAAAGATACCCTCAAAAAATAACATGATATAGTAGGATTCCTTATAGAATAAAGACAGTTCAACTTAGACACTACGAGCCGAGAGTTGAGCTGAACAACTAAGTAGCAGATGCCAAGGAGATTAGCCTCGGTTAAGAGCTCGATGATAGAACTATATTTTTCCACATTGTTGGTAACCGAGTGAAGACAAATACCCCCTTAACTCACAAGCTCGTCAATGGGTGAGAAGATAACCCAAGGAGCAGAAGCTATGTTCCAAGTGTAATGACTTGCACCATCTGTGAAGCCTAGATAGAGAGTCAAGCGCATTGGCATCTATCAAAGAAAGACCATACACGCGAGTCAAACACAAAAACCAAGGGGAAGAAAAAAGATGGATAGATAAAACTAACATACCCATACTTCTATACAGTATGTACAAGTAACCTTGCACTTAAACTAACCATAATAATGTTTAAGGTATAGCCCATTACGGGGCTCCAACAGTGGCTTTCCATCACAATCAACTAACTCATAGGCCCATTTCTTGAGAACATGTTTAACAATATAGGGACCATGCTGCAAGGGCTCAAGCTTACCAACTCCCAACTTATCATGGTCTCAATCACAAACTGAAACCAGGTCACCTTCAAAAAAGACATGAGGGCGAACAAATTTATCATACTGGGCTTTAACACGTTTCTTATTAGTTTCATTATTGACCAGGGTGAAAAGGTAATGTTCATTTAAATGGGAAAGGTGTAAAAAATGTTCTTCCTCGGCCAAAGTATCAAGCAGCAGTTCCACAACTATTTCAAGTGAAGAGATTTCACACTAGATAGGGAGGACATAGTCCACTTCATAAACTGGTTAGAAAGGAGTAAAAGCCATAGTAGACTTAACCGATGTTTGGTATGCCCATAAGGAAGAAAATAGCACAAGTCTTCAATTGGACTTGTGATTCCGTACCATCCTTCACAACATAGTTTTCAAGGTGCGATTAATAACCTCTACTTGGTCATTATCTTAAGGATAATAGGGGGTCGAGTGTTCATGAAGAAAACCTAACTTCGAAGCTACTTCCTACATCATATGATTTTGAAAGTGTTTACGATGATCAGTAAAAATATGTTTAGGCACACCGAATCTAGTGGTGACATGATTAAAAACTAATAGGGAAGTGGTGGTGTCATCACTGGAATATGTAGGAATAGCCTTAGCTCATTTGGTAAAGTAGTCAATAACCACAAAAATGTAGTGATGACCACAAGTTGTGGGGGGGTTGTAGTGCATGAAATAAATTCCCCAGGGAGCGAAATGACTGATAGAAACCATAAGGTGTAAATGGGAAGGATATGCACACATTTTGTGAGAGAATATTTGGCACAGATGACACTTTTGGATGGAAGATATTTGTTATTTAAAGATTGAAGGCCAAAAGTACCGAGTGCACAGGATTTTCTTAGTAGTGGAAAGTCAAAAGAGATGATCACCACATGCGCCAATGTGGAAATCATTTAGGACTTGATCGATTTCTTCACGAGTAAGGAATAAATGTAACACAATGTCAACACCACAACGATAAAGGGTATCATCAATAATAACATAGCGTTGAGATTTGTGATGTATAATATTTGGCTGATTTTCTTTCTTTTCTAATAGATGCAACAACCTCAGGTATATACAACCCTTTCTTCTCATAGCACAATGTCACCAATGAACCAACAGAAGTAATTGACAACAACCAATAAAAGGAAAAGACAAGGGAGTAGGGTAATGTTGACAAATGTTAAGTTTACCCATACATGTGGGTGGGTAACAACCAATATTTATATAATGTGTACATTGTTCTTAAAAATAGTTTATTGAAATGAAAGTAGTTTTTGCTATCCTGAATTGAGGATTGATGAAATACAAAGTAATGAAGGATTTTGATGGTCAAATTCCTATCACACAATATTTTCTAAACCATTGGTTTTGACTAGTGAGTTTGTTTCAAAATTAAACCATTAAATTTGAATAATGAATTTGTTTCAAAATTAAACCATCAAATTCAACTAGTGAATTTTCTTTTGAATTCTAACCCTAACCAAATATGTATGCTTTTCCAAACTGGAAAGAGAATTAGATTATGGACTCCAACAAAAAAAATTGTCTATATACTAAAATTTTAAAGTGGACTACACAAAAAAGAATATGAAGAATATGATTAAATTTTAGAGTTGTACAAGAAACTTTGTAATATCCCCTATAAATATTAATATCTAAGACTTATCTTAATATTTTTATTTACTTTGAAATGAGATTAATCGTGTCCTCGAACTAGCTAGTTAAACGATGCGAAGAAACTTTGGAATATTTTTTTATTCATCAAAATTCAAGAAAATATCTAGGACTTATCTTAATATTTTTATTTACTTTGAAATGAGATTAATCGTGTCCTCGAACTAGCTAGTTAAACGATGCGAAGAAATTTAGGAACACTTTTTTATTCATCAAAATTCAAGAAAAAAAAATTAGAATATTAATATTCAAACGAATTCGTTATATTATTTTATATATAATATAATTATCAAGTTTAAATTAAATTCCATAAAATAAGAAAACATTTGAATTAAAATATATCAATTCTCCGAAAGGTTTACTAAATATTTTGCCAAAATTTTTAATATTTATTATATAAAAAAAAAACATAGTGTTTTCATTCATAAACATTCAGTGCAAAAAAAATGCCTAATAACTCTTCTTCTGATTAGAGATTGGATATATAAATATCAAAATAATAACTTAGTTGTCTCCACCACAATGCAATAGCATCATCTTATACGAAAATTATTATTTTTTACTTAAAAACTGGATTTTTAAATAATTTTCTAATTGAAAACTGGATTTATAAATATTAAAATAATAACTTCCCAAAACTGAATATGTAAGCATTCAAATAATAACTTCCCATCTTTACTACATTGCAATGCCATCACCTTATACAAACCTTTTATTATTGATATATTTTATATAATCAGATTAGCTTCTAGACAAGCATGGTGACAGGGTGACAAGTGGGGGCACACATTTTGACATTGTTGTGCTTTCTTCCTCACATCTAGACGAAGGTGAAAAAATTAAAATAATGCGATAATGAAAATAGTGTGATATGAATTGAATTTAATTAGCAACTTAATTAAAGTGAACAAATTCACAAATTTTTATTTCATCAATTCGATCAAATTTGATGAATATAACACACGACTATAATATATAGTATATAATGATGCAAAGGATCCTTTTTAGCATTTTCCCACTGGTGAGAAAATATCAATGCCGCACTTCCCAAGGCTATGTCATATAGTATCTCAAATTTACAAATTTGCATATTCATTCATCAATATGATCCAATTTATTAACTACAATTAAAATAATACATGATGAGGTAAACCATCCTTCTTAATATTCTCCAATTTATGAGAAATTGTCTGGCTCGAATTCCAACATTTTCCAATTTATGAGAAATGGTCTTGCTTGAATTCCAATCATATAGTATATTTATTTCCACTTTGAGAAAAAAACATATTTACGCTATAAGGCGTTTTTTTCTGAAATTAACTTCCTTCTTGTCTTACTATATGATCCATACGATCTGATGTTAGACGATTAAATTGTTTTCCACTATCGATAAAAAATAGCGTTATAACTAAAAAATAACAGTTGAAACTTAATCTATAACTATTGAAACTTAATCTTTTTTCTTGGAGCAGTGAACCCTCCACTGAGAGAGGTGAGAAAAGGTCGCCATGGCTTACCTTGCAGAATTGTCTTTCTCTTTGTCTTATTCATGAAAATCTCTGTCTTATCCATAAAAATTCCAGGAAGCGCAGAAACCCTCCTCTTGTTGTTTCTTCCTTGTCCCCACCAGAGAGGGTTTCTTGCTTGTCCTTGCCTCTAGGTCATCTTCCAGGAAAAGTTCTTCAGTATCAGGAGCTGCAAAAACTTATTATCATCCAAGAGTGGAAGGGAATGAAAAATATAGAGCTTCTGATGGGACATTCAAATCATCCCTTTTTGCTTCACAACCATTTCCTTTTCAAACTGATGCATTGCAAGGGTATGCGTGAGGTTCAAAAGGAAATCTATCAAATGAACAGATAATTGAGAAAGACAAAATACATATTAGTGCTTATGACAGATTCTTAGATTCATCCTCAGTTCCGCAGTCAATCTTGGTGTTGCCTAAGCAGAGTGCACAAAGTGAACTACCTGCTCTTCCTATGGCTGTAGAAAGTACAAAGTCAGAGAAGGCTTGTGAAAGTTGACGGCTCAGGTATACGATTTTGCTATTGTGTATATATCAAAGTGGGTTATTGTTTTTTTTGCTTTTAGTTTTGCTAGTATTTATGTACAAACGTTCTTCTTTCCTTCAATACAATGAAATGAGATTACATTAGTTGAATATTCTTTCTGGTTTCTTGAAGATTTGGCAAAACTATATATACCCTGATCATTCAAACAGGGGGAATCAAGCATACGTAGAAGGATATTTTTCTAAAGCTGAAGAATATTATAGTC
This sequence comes from Pinus taeda, assembly GCA_000404065.3. Lineage (NCBI taxonomy): Eukaryota > Viridiplantae > Streptophyta > Pinopsida > Pinales > Pinaceae > Pinus > Pinus taeda. The sequence continues at coordinate 49,952 of APFE030697276.1, forward strand.
AATGGATAAGCTGCATCTTGCCAATTGAGAAGTCAAAAAGCCATATCAGGGCATCAGTGCTATGCTATAGCAACCGTGAAGCCACTGGATGGTTGTGGGTAGATTCAGAGATGCACTTTCATGCGAGCTATGGACATAGATCCCAACTTTGTGAAAGTCCAATTTAGAGCTGCAAGGTGAGACAAGTTACCTTGCAATGGCTATTGGCTATAATTTTTTTTTTTCTACTGATTGTATAAGTTTTGTGTGACTTACTAACTATTAAAATTATGACATTCTCTTCTTAAGTCTTTAATAATTGACTTTAATGGAAGAGAAAAATTGCTTCTGAGTAATGGGTATATTAAACTAATTTTTATCCAAGGGAGTAGCATTTTTCCATTTTTCCTGCAAAACTGAATCTACCAAAATCACCAACAGTGTCTGAGAATCCAAGCGATTTCCATTCTTCACAAAATTACTTTTCTTGCTCATTTAATTTTGCTTAGGAATTTCGGATCTGAAATTTAGAAATATTAGCAAAACACATTAATAATAAATCTTAGGAAGACTCAAATTATCATCAAACCCTTTCTCAGTTATTTTAGGTTTCTCATTCTGAGCTGAAAATAACAAAAACATAAATGAAATCATCAAGTTTGGACACACTAGAAGTCGCCTTGCCTATAGGTCATCTTCCACGTAGAGTTCTTCAGTATCAGCACCTGCAAAAAATTATTATCATCCAAGAGTGGAAGGGAATGCAAAATACAGAGCTTTTGATGGGACATTCGAATAATCCCCTTTTTCTTCACAACCATTTTTTTTTCAAACTGATGCATCGCAAGGGTATGTGTCAGGTTCAAAAGGAAATCTATGTGTCAGGTTCGAAAGAAAATCTATCAAATGAACAGATAATTGAGAAAGACAATACATATTGGTGCTTATGACAAATTCTTATATTCATCCTCAGTTTCACAGTCAATCTCGGTATTGCCTAAGTAGAGTGCACAAAGTGAACTACTTGCTCTTCTTATGGTTGTAGAGAGTGCAGAGTCGGAGCAGGCTTATGAAAGTTGACGGTTCAAGTATACGACTTTGCTATTGTGTATATCAAAGTGGGTTATTGTAGTTTTTGCTTTTAGTTTTGCTAGCCTTTATGTACAAACGTTCTTCTTTCCTTCACTACAGTGAAATGGGATTACATTAGTCGAATATTCTTTATGGTTTCTAGAATATTTGGCAAAATTATGTATACCCTGATCATTCGAACAGGGGGAATCAAGCATATGCAGAAGGATATTTTTCTAAAGCTGAAGAATATTATATTCAAGGGATAAGCTGCATCTTGCCAAGTGAGAAGTCAGAAAGCCATATCAGGGCATCAGCGCTATGCTATAGCAACCGTGCAACCACTCAAATGGTTGTTGGTAGATTCAGAGATGCACTTTTAGACTGCATGCAAGCTATGGACATAGATCCCAACTTTGTGAAAGTCATACCTAGAGCTGCAAGGTGAGACAATTTCCCTTGCAATGGCTATTGGCTATAATTGCTTTTTGCTACTGATTGTATAAGTTTTGTGTGACTTACTGACTATTAAAATTTTGACATTCTCTTGTTAAGTCTTTAACAATTGACTTTAATGGAAGAGAAAAATTGCTTCTGAGTATTGCTCGGGAATTTCAGAACTGAAATTATAGAAATATTAGCAAAAAAACATTAATAAGAAATCTTAGGAAGACCCAAATTATCATCAAACCCTTTCTCGGTTATTTTAGGTTTCTCATTCTGAGTTGAAAATAACAAAAACATAAATCAAATCGTCAAGTTTGGACACACTAGAAGTCGCCTTGCCTCTAGGTCATCTTCTAGGCAAAGTTATTCAGTATCAGTAGCTACAAGAAATTATTATCATCCAAGAGTGGAAGGGGATGAAAAATACAGAGCTTCTAATGGGACATTCGAATCATCCCTTTTTGCTTCACAACCATTTTTTTTTCAAACTGATGCATCGCAAGGGTATGTGTCAGGTTCAAAAGGAAATGTATCAAATGAAAAGATAATTGAGAAAGATAGAATATATATTGGTGCTTATGACAGATTCTTAGATTCATCCTTAGTTCCGCAGTCAATCTCGATATTGCCTAAGAAGAGTGCACAAAGTGAACTACCTGCTCTTCCTATGGCTGTAGAAAGTGCAGAGTCAGAGAAAGCTTTTGAAGGTTGATGGTTCAGGTATACGACTTTGCTATTGTGTATATATCAAAGTGGGTTATTGTTTTTTTTGCTTTTAGTTTTTCTAGCCTTTATGTACAAACGTTCTTCTTTCCTTCGCTACAGTGAATTGAGATTACATTAGTCGAATATTCTTTATGGTTTCTAGAAGATTTGGAAAAATTATATATACCCTGATCATTCGAATAGGGGGAATCAAGCATATGCAGAAGGAGATTTTTCTAAAGCTAAAGAATATTATACTCAAGGGATAAGCTGCATCTTGCCAAGTGAGAAGTCAGAAAGCCATATCAAGGCATCAATGCTATGCTATAGCAACCGTGCAGCCACTCAGATGATTGTTGGTAGATTCACAGATGCACTTTCAAACTGCATGCAGGCTATGGACATAGATCCCAACTTTGTGAAAGTCCAACTTAGAGCTGCAAGGTGAGACAATTTCCCTTGCAATGGCTATTGGCTATAATTGCCTTTTGCTATTGATTGTATAAGTTTTGTGTGACTTACCAACTATTAAAATTTTGACATTCTCTTGTTAAGTCTTTAATAATTGACTTTAATGGAAGAGCAAAATTGCTTCTGAGTAATGGGTATATTAAACTATTTTTTTATCCAAGGGAGTAGCATTTTTCTTGCAAAACAAAATCTGCCAAAATCACCAATAGTATCTTTGAATCCAAGCGGTTTCTATTCTTCACAAAATTACTTTTCTTGCTCATTTAAATTTGCTCAAGAATTTCAGATATGAAATTATAGAAATATTAGCAAAAATCATTAATACAAAATATTAGGAAGACTCAAATTATAATATAACCCTTTCTGGGTTATTTTAGGTTTCTCATTCTGAGCTGAAAATAACAAAAACAGAAATGAAATCATCAAGTTTGGACACACTAGGACGTCATGAAAAATGTGGGATAATATCAACATTGTTTATGTTGATCATAATGCATTAACGTCATGTTAAGGTTAGTAAGAGGAGGATCATTAGAAAAATCCCAATTGTAATTAGAGTGTCCATGTGTCAAGATCTATGGAGAGTGGAAGGGAATGAAAAATACAGAGCTTCTGATGGGACATTCGAATCATCCCTTTTTTCTTCAGAACCATTTGTTTTTCAAACTGATGCATTGGGACATTCAAATCATCCCTTTTTGCTTCACAACCATTTTTTTTTGCAAACTCATGCATCGCAAGGGTATGCGTGAGGTTCAAAAGGAAATCTATCAAATGAACAGATAATTGAGAAAGACAGAATACATATTGGTGCTTATGGAAGATTCTTAGGTTCATCCTTAATCCCGCAGTCAATCTCGGTATTACCTAAGAAGAGTGCACAAAGTGAACTACCTACTCTTCCTATGGTTGTAGAAAGTGCAGAGTCAGAGTAGGCTTGTGAAAGTTGATGGCTTAGGTATACAACTTTGCTATTGTGTATATATGAAAGTGGGTTATTGTTTTTTTTGCTTTTATTTTTGCTAGCCTTTATGTACAAATGTTCTTCTTTCATTCAATACAGTGAAATGAGATTACATTAGTAAGCTATTTTTATCGAATTCACATATTACATTTAAAAGGAATTTCCTCAACATACTTTGCCTTACCATAATTGAATGGCATTCAAGATTCTAAAAGTGTTTTCATAATGTCATGGATTAAAGAAAATTCTTTCTGGTTTCTAGAAAATTTGGCAAAATTATGTATACCCTGATCATTCGAACAGGGGTGATTAAGCATACGCAGAAGGAGATTTTTTAAAGCTAAAGAATATTATACTCAAGGGATAAGCTGCATCTTGCCAAGTGAGAAGTCAGAAAGTGAGAAGTCAGAAAGCCATATCAGGGCATCAATGCTATGCTATAGCAACTGTGCAGCCACTCGGATGGATGCTGGTAGATTCAGAGATGCACTTTCAGACTGCATGAAGGCTATGGACATAGATCCCAACTTTGTGAAAGTCCAACTTAGAGCTGCAAGGTGAGACAATTTCCCTTTCAATGGCTATTGGCTATAATTGCTTTTTGCTAATGATTGAATAAGTATTGTGTGATTTACGGACTATTAAAATTATGAGATTCTCTTCTTAAGTCTTTAATAATTGACTTTAATGGAAGAGCAAAATTGCTTCTGAGTAATGGGTATATTAAACTATTTTTTTTGCTACTGATTGTATATGTTTTGTGTGACTTACTAACTATTAAAATTCTGGCATTCTCTTTTTAAGTCTTTAATAATTTACTTTAATGGAAGAGTAAAATTGCTTTTGAGTAATGGGTATATTAAACTATTTTTTTATCCAAGGGAGTAGCATTTTTCCTGCAAAACAGAATCTGCCAAAATCACTAGCAATATCTGAGAATCCAAGCGATTTCCATTCTTCACAAAATCACTTTTCTTTCTCATTTAAATTTGCTCAGGAATTTTAGACCTAAAATTATAGAAATATTAGTAAAAAACATCAATAAGAAATCAGAGGAAGACTCAAATTATAATCAAACCCTTTCTGGGTTATTTTAGGTTTCTCATTCTGAGCTAAAAATAACAAAAACAGAAATGCAATCGTCAAGTTTGGACACACTAGGAGGTCATGAAAAATGTTGGAAAATATTAACATTGTTTATGTTGATCATAATGCATTAAGGTCATGTTAAGGTTAGTAATAGGAGGATCATTAGAAAAATCCCAATTGTAATTAGGGTGTTCATGTGTCAAGATCTATGGACAAGTGTCCAGTTTAGAGGGGCATGTATCGAGATCTTCAGAGAAATGTTGACTTAAGACTCAAGAGGAGCATGTGTCAAGATATATAGAAACATGTCGTCCTAAGAGGAGGATGTGTCAATATCTATGGACAATTGTTCTAGTTAAGAAACATGTTTCATATGAAAAGTGGAGAATCATGTGATTTGAAAGGTCAAGGGTCAATATTATGCAACAAGCAATACATGATATGTGAATTTCGGATATTGGGAGAGAGGGATCTATAACTTGTACAGTGTAAAGGTGATACCTCCACCAATTGAATTTTGTATACAGGATTATTTTCTTTCCATATCTCAGCACGTAGCAGCATGTAACAAAACTTCTTGTGGTTCCACAACAGGTAAATGGTTGAGTTGTAGTTTCTTCTTCTGTGTTCCTATTCCCATGGCCTTCCCCGCAAACTTGAGCTCCCCTATAAAGGTGATACCTCCACCAATTGAATTTTTTATACAGGATCATTTTCCTTCCATATCTCAGCACGTAGCATCATGTAACAAAAATTCTTGTGGTTCCACAATAGGTAAATGGTTGAGTTGTAGTTTCTTCTTCTGTGTGCCTGTTCCCATGGCCTTCCTCGCAAAATTGAGCTCCCCTCTATTTTCCCCTTCATCTCTTTTTCCCCTTTTCCCTTGTTTCCTCCTCCCTGTCCTCTCTTTCCTTGACCTCTTCCACTGTGACTAGTCCCATCCCCAGTATCATTTTGTTGCCTAACAGCTTGCCACAGACTTTCTCACTAGAAAAGGAGAATGACAGGAAAAGTATGGTGGACAACAGACATTAGACCACCTATTGCCCCATAATTACACATCTGGTTGGCAATTTTTCCTCTGAAAATTTCACCATCAAAGAATGCTAGATTTTGCTTTTATACAATTATTTAGTGCAATTCCTATTTAAAGAACAATGATGCATCGAAAAAAATTTGCGAGTTTATAGTGTAATTTTCATGGGTCAATGCAGTGGGTATAACTGCATTCTGAGGCATCTGTAGCTAAAATGGTAGTTGGCATGAATGATAGGTTGATAACCCCATGGCCCCAGAAGAAATTTCAGCTGTGAAATCCCATGAAATTCCCAATCTTTTACTTCAAAAGAAATTAACGGTTCTTTTTAAATTTGATCCAAGTTGAAGCATAATTCATGCAGTGCCAATGACTGACACATAAATACTCAATCCTCATCAATAAAAAATAATTTAAATTTCCCGAAAAAATCAAAGACTCTTTAGCTTGAACCAAAGTCAGTTGGAGCAAATTGGACCCGTACCATAATTTGAAACTCATCCAATTTCTATGATTGCGGTAATTGGCAAAATAAAAACAGAATTAGAGCATTTATTCATTGCTTTTATCTCTTCAAAAAGATATCACTCATGTTACTATAAATAATTATTAAACGAAACAAGAACACATAACTATTAAATGAATCATGCACTCAATTTAATTATGAAGCATGGTCTAGTTTAAAAAGTTATTTAATTGGTTATGCACAATAAAAATGTTAGTAACATTTAACTACATTCATGCCATAATTTATGACCATAAATTTTCCCAAAATTGTCATTCACAGATGTTAAAAGATATCTTTCAATTTCCATATAATGTTCCCACAGAATTCTTCATAATGTTGTGGATTGTTTGACTAAAACAACAATGACGGTCACCAAAATCTTCACAATATTGTAGATAGTTTGTCAAAACAATCATGAATTTCACAAAATTCTCGCCACAATTTTCACAAAACTCTCCACAATGTTGTGGATGATTTGACTAAAATAACCATAAATTTCCCAAAAAAGTATCCACAAGTATAAAAAACATCTTTGAATTCCCCAGAACATCCCCTGGAATTTCTCCAAAGTTTTCTCAAAAACTTGGAAAACAAAACACAATGCATTTACAACAACCAAAATGAATACTCCCACATATTGATCCTGAAACCAAAAACTAAGGAGAAATATTTGATACACAACAATGAACCTACAGATCCTCCATGGAAGGTGTCGAGAGCAGATCAAAAACATTAATTGCAAGATCAGGTGTTACAATCATTACATAGACCTGACATCTCACTATGGCCTTCTTGCCAACCCTGAAACCTGGCATTAGCCGAGAGCAAATCAAAAACATTAATTGCAGGATTAGGTGTTACAATCATTACATAGACCAGGGATCTCACTATGGCCTTCTTGCCAACCCTGAAACCTGGCATCACTGTAAACCCTATAATTGTAGGGTTTGGCTTCTCAGGAAGCTGTAGGAGATTACCTTCACTTGCAACAGTATTGTCAACGTCATGATTCATATTCACAGAATTCAAGCTATCCATGTAGGAACCCTCGAAATCCACCCCTCTCTTGACATGAAAGATAGACAGAGGCGGGTCAAAAGGAAATGCAAGCCTGTGAACCAACCACACAGACTTGGCAAATTTGAAGAATAGGTTGTAAAATTGGCTCCTGGGGTGGAGTCCCCTACCTATCTGGTTCCTATGCTCCAAATTTCCAAAGAAGGATTCTTCCATCCTAGGATGCACTACATTGAGAAATTTCTTCATACAAAATTTCCCAAACACGCTGCCTAGTGTGAGAATGGACACTAGCTCTAATGGCTCCATGTTTTGCATGTCCAAAAATTGTCTGAAACAATCATTTTTTTGCTTCTCATGATCTATAATGGATGAAAGGCTCCCAGTCAAATAGAAATTCTCATTCTCAAATCCACTGAACATTCTCATGCAGACATAGGATTGAAATGCCAGCTTTTTGTGGCTTTCCATGGTGTAGTTTATGCCTGGTTCTATGTTGTTAACTGCTACATCTTGTCATCTAGATCCCACTCAACAGATTTCATCAGAGAAATTAGGGATTTTGTGAAACCCCTAGCTGATTCTCTCATCTTCTGTATGCTTGTCTCCAACAATTTAATTGTAGGATCATCCCCAACATTCAGAGACGATGAATCTCCAGCACTTTTCCTTCTGTCTGATCTTCTATGCTCACCCTTTCTTAGTTAACATTTTCCAATGCCTTTTCCAATCTCAGAATTCTTCTGTGCAATCTAAATCTGGAGAGCCCTTATTGAAGTCTCCACATAGCTTAACCCAATCTGGTTTTTAGAACCACTGGAGTCTCCATTGGCAATATTTTGCTTATAATATTGCTTCAGTTCTGAGAGCTTTTTCATTTCCCTAATCACCTCCTTATCAGCCACCTGTAGCTTCTCTGCGTCATAAGGAATATGGGCTTCCTGTAACTTTGCATAAGAGGTTTTCAGATGAGATACAATGGAAAATGTCTCCTTCAATAGGTCTTCCATGGCCCTTATTCTATGAACCAAACTTTCATGATCAGAAATTATATCATTTGCTTGGTTTATCAAAATCTCTTTCTCATTTTCCTTCAATGACTCTGATGCTACATCCTTGGAAGCATCTGGGTTAAATCCTTCACAACCCAAATTGTACTGATATAATATTATGGGCGCAATAACGCTGCCTCTAGCTGGTTTCAGGCAAGACCCTTTTGTCTTCTGGACAAAGTGGGTAAAATGGGAACCTGCTGTAGAGCAAATTTGATCAGAGGCTGGGCACAAAATTCTCAGCAGAGAGCTCAATATGGGGTGGAGCTTTCAAGAATGTAATTAATATTCCACTTTCTAAATTTAGTTAATGTTTTGGTGTTTTGGGTTGTAAGTAACGTAATTAATATTTCTTAACTTCAACGGTTTCATTTAGTTAAGAGCTGATAAAGCCATTCAACAGATGAGATTTGTTTCATAGCATTTTCCTTCATTGTCCAAGGTAGATTTCACAATCACAATCTCTCCTTGGCGATATGTGATGGTTTCTTAAGGACTACAACCACTGTTGCACTATGGATCGGAAACACAAATAACAAAAAAAGTTGAATGGTTACAATTTTTACTGACACTTCTGTTCTGTATAATGGCAATTAGTTAGTTGAAACAGAGTGTTGCGGGTACATAGTCTTAAAAATACATCTTAACAACAAAGGTTTTGAAGACAATGATGATCTGGCATATGTAAACAGTATTGTTGTTTTTGTCTTGACTTGATTTGGTCCAATAACCACGAAGCCTTTTGTAATTCCTTTTGTGACCCCATCAAACCAAAGAATATGCCATATTATAATATTATTATTATTTTAGAACAGGCGTGGTGGTGTTACACCCTACTTACGTCTATGACCACTAGAGATTTTTGGAAGCTTCCTTGTGTTTTGTGTGTATCTTAATTATATTTTAAGTTTCTAGAATTGGTGTTTATGGTAATTGAGCTTTTGGAAGTGTTTTTGTGTTTTGTGTGTATCTTAATTATATTTGAGGTTTCCATAATTTATGTTTATGGTAATTGGTATTTTGATTTATTTTAGTTTTATATATATTGATTTTAGGTAGTTTTGTACATTATAAATAAAAACATTGAGTTCTGTGTTTTCTTTGATATTATTATATAAATTTTATTAGTTAAATTGTTTATATTTTATTTTTCAATTCAGATTATTTCTTGGATTACCATTTATATATTGGTATCTGAATTATCATTGTGAAGAAATGTAAAAGATTTTATGTCTTATAAATAAAGAAAATAAAATTATATGCAAATTTTATTTTCTTTTCATGGGTCGATGCAGTGGGTATAACTGTATTCTCTGCATTCTAAGGCATTTGCAACTGACATGGTAGTTAGCACGAATGATAGGCCGATAACCCAATTCTCTGCATTCTGAGGCATTTGCAGCTGACATGGTAGTTGGCATGAATGATAGGCTGATAACCCATGGTCGCGAAAGAAATTTCAGCTGTCAAATCCCACAAGTGATGTCCAACATGCAAAAAAGATGTTGGCACATCATATTGTTGAGGAGGTGTTTTTCCAACCATAGTGTTACTTATGCATCAGGGTTAGCTTAATTTGATTCCAGATTTTTGAATATGTTAATTCACTTTAATCATAATGTTTTATTTCAAAATCTTTAGAATCTGCAACCAGGTAAAGATGGTCTATGTAAATTAAAAACGTGATAAACATACAAATTTTGCAATTTTTTCTATTTTTGAAAGACATTTTGTTTACTCATTTTCAACTTCAATGATTCTTTATATGCCACAATGCTTCTCAAATTTATGCCTCACGACGTTTCTTTTGCAACATGTGGTGCAATTGCTAGTATATTCATCTTGAAACTATTTGTATTCAATTACATGTTTTTTTTCTTGTTGCTATATAGTGTGACATATCATTACGCTTAATGCAATATAAACAGTTTAGTTGAGTAATAAATGTGGTAATATATAAATATTCCGTCAAAATCAAAATATATAAAAACATAAAATAAATAAATTAAATAAAAAATAAATTATTAATTAAAAAAATAGATAATATATTATTGGTATTTTAAGTTATCTAATAATTTATAATATATATATTTTAAAACATAGATCTATTTTAATTCTAGATGTATAAAACATGTAAATTAATTAAATATCTTGAAGTGTAAACCATATAATTATTTATAACTTAATCCCAAGAAAGTAGAGAGATAAATTATTTATGAAACAATTCGAGTGAAAATGTTCTTACTATCTTTTTATCATTTAAAATGTATATTTTATTCTAAAATAGAGGATAGTTATGTTCTCTTTCCATTAATTAATGAAAGTAGGGATAAAAATATTGATTTAATTAGAATTATTTAAAAATTATTTTATATAAATATATTTAATTCGTAAAATAATAATGGTAAAATATTTTTTTTATTGTTTTTTTTATTAATAGTTGGTCATTTTGAAATAGTTGGATCGTAGTGATTTAACCTCTATGGAATATGCTAGAATATCTTTAGTAGTATGTACAAATGAAAAGTTGAGATTTATCTCAAAAGTAGTTATGCTCTTTATTATCTTTTAAATAAATTGATTAATTAAAAAAATGATTATATGAATATATTAGTTATGCTCTTTACCCCCTTTAAATAAATTGATTAATTAAAAAAAATGTTATATGAACATGTGCCATATGAATATGACTAATAGTTTTTTGGGTATATGGTATTAGTAAGGGATGGTATTGACTCAACATATTGTAACAATGCTTATTAATAGATTAAAAATCTCCATATTAAAGTGAAGTAAATCTCCATAGTTAAAAACTTTGTCACATGTTTTTTGTTTTTGTTTTTTTAAATATATATGTTTAATTCATATATTAACTATTTTATAATAATAATAAATAAAGTAATAATTTAGTTGTCAGGTTTCACTAGCTCAACTGTTTTAGAATGGGCCTCATCAGCAAGGCAACCCAGGATCAAACTTCAATAGGGGTGGTTGTGCCATGTGCTAGGGGGAGGAGACATGCTAAAAAATCTACTCAGCTAAGGGCTGGTGTGGCCCAGGCCGGGTGCAATCCTCGAGTGACTTTGATGACTTAGATGCTCTTTGGTTGCAGCTAGTCAAGCCACAGGTCAAGCCTTGGGATAATAGACAATGACAAAAAAAGAGATGTTATAACTTAGTTATTATTATTTTTTTATTTTGGAAATGTAAAATGTCTCATAAAATAGGTGTTTTGATGCTTATCCATATTTCTCAACCATTTAATTTATATGCTAGTGCTAATTTGTATTTATATTTTGTTATATATATTTTTTCCTTGGAGCTATATAATATGACATATTATGATGCTTAATATATTATATATAGATTAAAATTATATTTTCATATTTATAAATGATAGCTACAATTACATGAGATGTTTTTCTTGGTTCAGGATGCTTATTGTGCAACGCTAGCTCAATAAGAAAGAATTAATGTAAGCATACAATTGACTTTATAAAATAAATTTAAAAAATAAAATAAATAATTTATGATTGGCAGTTTTTGGGCTCCACGTTTTGACCACTTATGGATTTTCCTATGGTATTTCTCCATGTTATTTGTTATGATGAAATGAGGAAATCCATTAGGGAATGCAAGAGTACTAGATCACATTCATTTTTAAATTGGGCTTGATGGCAACCTATAAATTTTCCTATGGTATTTCTCCATATTATTTATTATGGTGAAATGAGGAAATCCACTAGGGAATGTAAGAGTACAATATTAGATTCATTTTTATGTTGAACTTGAGCCTTTTAAGTATTAGATTTATAATCTAGATAATATTATTTTTCATTGATAAAATATTATTAATTAAAAATAGTTATAATTAATGATATATTATTTTTATTTATATTTATTAAAGTGTGACAATTAACATGTTATTAATTTATAGTTATAAGTAGTGTATTTTTTTATTATGTTCTCTTTCAATTGTTAAAGTATTGATTTAGTTAACTAATTAATAATTTATTTTAAATAATATTTAAATATGTAAAATAATAATAATATTAAACTATTTCTTTTTGTGATGGGTGGACATGTAATTAATAATAAGGGAATGAGGTTTTGGATGAAGTATTTAGGTCACGAGATTAAGCACAATGGAATATAGATTCATGGTATAGGTGATAGAGTTGGTTTGTGTGTTCATTACACCATATGGTGGTTACTGGAAGGGTACTTATGGAGATAGAAGACGATTGGGTAAGTAGATGGAAAAGGTTTGTTCCCTGCTTTACATGCACTTAGGTCAAGTTTCATGGAATTTTGATGGGCGTTGGCTTTAGGGTAAGGTTCACAAATTCTCTGATTTTGTTTAAGATTTATGGTTTATAATTGTATTTCTGATATGTTGTTTTTTTTTCATTATTTTCTTTTTAGTGTCTGAGTTTAGTCTTTGTGACACTATAATTTGTTTAGTGATTAGTAGTTGGGGTTTGTCCTCAATTCTAGGTTGAGATTTTTTTTCCATGAATTGCAGTCTTTCTAATGGAAACCAAGGAGGCTAATTTTTAGATTCCCTATCATTGTTGTTACTCGGGCATGGAAATGAAGGAGGTTAATTTTTAGATTCCATATCATTGTTGTTACTCTGGCTATCTTCTGAAGAGTCAAGCCTCTATTGGGGGTGAAAAATTTCCTATGGTTGGCATCTCTCATTCAACGCTTCACAAGAGTTTCTTGGGTTGACTCTCTGTAGAATTGTTATGTATTTGTGTTCTCCCCATGGTGGTCTAGAATTGTAAGTTTGTACTCTCAATTCTAGCTCCTTTTACTCTATTGGGAAAATGTGACAAGGTTTGGTTTGGTTTGGTTAATCAACATATACTCTCACCTTTTAGGTAAGACTACTCATTTCCATTTTAGTTAGTTTTTATGCACAGGTCGAGAGTTGATTCATGGTTCTCTTGACGTAAATTTATTTCACCCCGCTCGTTGGTTGTTATTTTCAATATTTTTATCGTTGGGATAGATAAATACTTAGGCTATGAAGTCAAGCCAAGAGAGGAAGTTAGTTGATAGAAAAATAGGTTTCTTTGCTAATAGTAAGTCATAATGATTGACACTTGTTTCAGTTTGCATTGTGAGAAAATTGATAATGCATCACGGAGGAGGAAGAGGTCGAAAATGAGTAAATGAAATCTAGTGAAAGCTACCACATCGAGGGATTATCTAGTTGCTAAGCACTTTGTTGAATATTATTACATGAATACTCCCTATATCAAACTAGAAACTACAATAGACGAGGAGGATGCTCATCAAAGGAAAATATATATATTGGATTGATATTATTAGGTTGGATTTTGGGTCCCAGATATAAGTTACACCCAATCACATAAAAATAGATACCTCAAAATAGTGGACATTCATTGACAAATCAAAGCAATCATTGGAAAAGTCATGTTGGGAAGGTTAGAAGAGAAATAAGAAATAATTATACAAGTAGATGAATAACAAAGGAAAATAACCAAGATGGACAAGAAGATCAACATACTAGCCAAACACCTAGCAAGTATTGAGTTCACGGACATAGAAAAGGAATTTGACCCACTTCAAACCATTCAGGTGGATTCCCTTATAGCGTTTCCCTTATAGCCTAGTACATGACTTTTCTGAGTTTTTGTTATTTTAATTGTTTATTAAGTCATAGACATATCTAGTCATATTATGTGGTACATCCACTTAAGCTACATCACATGGAGGATCTTTTATGACATACCCAAAAAAAACTTAACATATTAAGCTATTGTATGGTTGATGATATTGTAAGAAAGTCTATTTACATATTAAGATTCTCCGTGATAAAGTCAGGGTAAATCTCCATGGTTAAGAATCTTGTTCCATGTTTTTTAAACGCATATATGGTTAACTTATATATCAATTTTTATGGGTTTTTTTTTTTTTTTTTTTAACACATATAATGAAGTGATTAGTTTGATGCTTATTATGAATCCATATTTATTGTTGTTTATAAAGTCAGGGTAAATCTCCATGGTTAAGAATCTTGTTCCATGTTTTTTAAACGCATATATGCTTAACTTATATATCAATTTTTATGGGTTTTTTTTTTTTTTTTTAACACATATAATGAAGTGATTAGTTTGATGCTTATTATGAATCTATATTTATTGTTGTTTACCAACCATTTATCTGATATAGCTATGGTGATTTATTTTTCATTTCCATCATACTAAATATTCTTATATTAATAAATATTATGGATTTAAAGTAAAATGTTATTGCCATAATATTTACTTAGTAGTTAGGATATTGATATACGCTAAAATTAACAAGGAATTAATAATAATCTTGCATGTATAAGAAATAGTAAATTTAAATTTAAAAAAAAATTGTAAATTTGAATTTATTTTGTTTTTTTATATTTTATTTTTAAATGAAAGTAGCATTTTAATTTAGAAGAAATGATTTATTTTGGATGGAATTAAGAAACACACTCAAATTTTATAAATTAAATAACTTTACAATTTTAAAAAATATCTATTAAATCTTCAACAAAATTGACAAGAAAAATCTGTGAGACACTCTCAAACTTATAAATAAATAACTTTATACTTTGAAATATATATCCAATCTTCACCAAAATTAACAATAAAATATTATTAGAAAAAGATAAATTTATTATTAATTAATTATATATTCAAAAATAACAAAAACATAAACAACAAACAATAAATTAAAATATTAATATCAAGTTAATTTTTTGCCCCAGGAAAAAAAACTTTATTTCATGAGATTCCCTAAAATCTCCTCTACTTCAGAAAATTGAATTTCAAATATAAATAGTACTAAATTCATATATATATATAATTCCCTAAAATCTCCTCTACTTTCGAAAATTAAATTCCAAATATAAACACTACTACATTCACATACATATATATATATAAAACCATGGATGGATGTTCTACCTACAGTGATGCGGAAAAGGAAGATCAATTAAACAAAATTTGCAACTACATATTCTAATAAATTAAATTTATTTTGAGATATGACATCAGACATTACTTTTACCAAAACAACATCCATTTCCTGTCAAAATATTACATGTAAAATTGACTAGGTAGACAATAACCGACACTCCATAGCCTTCATAAAATAAACGATTTTCTTCTGCAGACTAATCCCTGATCCTTAAATATAGTACAAATTTAGTTCAAGCGATTTGCAGATTTTTCACCTCGGCTCTAATCTGCCTGATGAAGGATCGGCAGCTGCAGAGTGGATATCCCATGGTGTCCTAGACGTTGTTGTACTGCCTGATGTTTTGTGAGGGAGAGGTACGCCCACACTATGCACATCTATGAAAGGGGGGCTTGTGGGCGAAGGAAGCTGTTCTCCCTCACGGGTCAGCAACGACACCACACGAGACATTGAAGGCCGCAACGCTGCAGCTGCCTGAGTGCACAGAAGAGCAATTTTAATGACCCTAATCCCATCCTCCCAAGAATAACTACCCTCCAATGTGGGATCCATAACTTCCAAAGCTCTCTCCGCGTTATACAGTCTCCATGTCTGGTAATTGACCAATATCAACCACGCATACAACTTTAGTTAGCAACGAATCATAATTATTATAACAGCATGTTCGAAAATATCTACTTCAAAGATGAGATCTATAAAGGCGGTACCCGTTCAATGAGAAACTCCGTGTCTTGAGGTGAACTCTGATTCTTTCTTCCGCTGATAATCTCAACTACAAGCACTCCAAAGCTGAATACATCTGCTTTCTCTGTTAGCTGTCCGCGGTACGCGTACTCAGGTGCCATGTAACCTCTGCACAATACTATGTACAATGAAATCTCCATATCTGAACCCTCTCAATATTATATGAACCATATCGAAGAGAAAATACTTACAAAGTTCCTGCAACTCTAGTGCTGACGTGGGTTTTATCGTCTTCAAACAGCTTGGCTAAGCCAAAGTCTGTTATTTTGGGTTTGTTTTTATGATCGAGTAAAATATTACTTGCTTTAATATCTCTATGAATGATTCGAATTTCAGATTCTTCGTGAAGATATGCCAGCCCTCTTGCAGTTCCAACTATGATTTCATACCTCTGTCTCCAATCTAGTAAATGGCGTTTTTCTATATCTGCAAAACATACACAAAAAAGATTAGCAAGGTACAATACCAACTCAAAACTCCAACAACTTAGGATTGGTGCAGCGATTAAAGAGGGAGAAGCAACCAAATATAATATTGTCGAGGCTACTGTTCTGAAGGTATTCGTAAACTAGTAGCCTTTCGGAGTTTTCCACTGAGCAACCAAGCAATTTCACTAGATTCCTGTGCTGGACACGACTGATGAGATTTGCTTCATTAAAAAATTCCGCATCTCCTTGACTTGAACCTATTTTCAGCCGTTTAACTGCAACCACTCTACCATCTGGTAGATCCCCCTGCCAATCAAGAAGCATCATGCTCCGTCAAAATTATGCCTATGGTTTAACCATTGACAATGGTATCTACCTTAAAATAAATTAAACTGCATGTAACACGAAACGCTCACTTTAAAGACGGATCCAAAACCGCCTTCGCCAAGCTTTCTTTCTGCGTGAAAATTAGACGTGGCCCCACTCAAAGTCTCGTATTTGAAAATAAGGTGCGGATTCGCTATAGTCGCCGACAAGCTAATTGCTCCTTGGGCTTCTGCGAAAACAGGTAGAAAGCGTTTTATTATCTTGAGAAAAGAAGATACGGAAGCGGTTCATAATATCCAAGCTAGTAGGTCATTGAATCATCTACAATTTCAAGACCTCTCATTTGAGAAACAGGTTCACAATTTTTCCCACGAGAGAAAAATTTCAGCTTGCAAAGGGTTATCGCTGCAATTAATCCAATCGTAGCGGCTACTACTCCCAGAATTACCCGAAGCACGGTCGATCTTTTTGCTTCTGCAAATTTGCACAAGAAATCTCAGATAATTTGCACAAGAAATATCAGATTATTCACACAAGGAACTTCAGAAATCACGAAAATGAAATCTTTACAAAACCCGCACAATATTCCTGATAATTATAAACTATGTAAAAGAAGATACTTGATACTGGAGGGCTTTCTGTCGGCGAGGGCGACGACGATGGTAATGGCGACGGCGAAATATTTGGAGAATTGAAAAATGGATAAAGCTCGTAACGCATGTAGCAGTTCATAGATCCGAAATTTGATCCAAGAACTCCACTAGTGCAATTCTTACTTATTACGGACAACGCAAACTGTAGGCACGCCTCGCAGTCTTTGGTAGACAGATCTCTCCAACACTGCGCCAAGCTGTAGATAAGAACTGTGGAATTATAGGGCGCAACGTCTTGATCCGCAGCAAAAAGATGGGGACTGTTCGCAGCTTTATAGCTAATATTTTGGAGCAGTGCCCTAACAGTAATTGCGAACTCTGGTTTACTGTTTGTCTCACCATTGCACATAACATTTTTTTCTGCGCTCTCGCTAAAATTGTTGGAAAGACTATGATTGTCGTAACGTAATAAGCAGGCATCTAGTATAATGAACGCAGAAGTTTTATTGCATTCTCCATCAATACGAGTGTTGATACCAGTGCCGGATATAATCGCGGCTTTTGCAGTAGCCACGCACTGTTTGCAATCGTCGGAGTTTAAATCTCCCCTGCATTGGGCAAACCCATAAACCGTACTGTGGCTGTTTTGCCCGTCATCATCACTAGATGTATTGAATCCACTGGTAGAAACGTTCCCCACCAGTGAATCCAGAACCTGGTTTAGATTACTCTGAAAAGCGCTACCGTTGGTATATTCGCTATTCTCACAAAACCGTTTAACGGGAATATTGAAAGGATCAGCAGCTGAGAGGGGCATAAGCATACAGACACTTACGGTAAGGAAGAGGCTGCTAATCAACTCTTTCATCTTCATCGCCATTGTCCAGGCGTTCCCGCAACGTTTTCCTCTATTCTAATTAGATGAGGGAGGCGGTTCAGGAATAGCTTTGGCAAGTTCAATTTAGATGAGTGGAGGTGGTTCAGCAATGGCTTTGGCAAGTTCAAGTTATTGCATTCATCTTCAAGTTCAAGTTATTCCATGGCCGCTTCAAGGTCGTCGCAAGTCGTTTTCGTCTTCGGTCATCGCAACATGGTCGTAAGTGGCTGGTGTAGAATTGCGAACTTCAAGGTCGTCGCAAGTCGTTTTCGTCTTCGGCCATTGCAACATGGTCGTAAGTGGCTGGTGTAGAATTGAGAACTCCTTAGAAATTAAGAGAAGAGGAGGTCGTGATCTGTACGGCTGACACCATTTCACACGACGCATTGAAACCATAAGCAGCTATGGAATTTGACGGGCAATTTGCTCGTTACATACAGCCAAAAATTCCAGTCTTTCAACATAATGTGATAAAGATTCTAGACTTTCAACATTTTTAAAACGGGGTGGCTTAAGCCCCGAAGTAATCTTTCAACATTATGTGAATAAAAAGGATGAAAACCAATATTAGAATTGCAAAAGGGGTAAAATTTAATACGGCCGAAAGAAAATCAGATCTAACATTATGAAAAAGGATATTCAAATTGTAAAAGCAGTCAAATTTGAAATTCAAACAAAGAAACTGTAAAATTAAAAAAAAATGGCTATTCAAATTGTAACAGCAGCCAAATTTGAAATTCTAAAAAAGAAACTGTAAAATTAACATTTCATAATAAAAATATTCACATCAAATTTAAAAGGTCAGATTTGAAACTCTTATCTAACCACAAAGTACTTATCTTATTTAATTTATGTGATTTTTTGGAATTTTTTTATGTGATTTTTTGGAATTTTTTAAAGGTTTTTTCTGTTTAATTTTTCTAAAATTTGGTAGAAATTTATTGGAATCACAAGTTTTATGGGTAAACTCTGTACAATTCAAGTGCTCCAGGGGTTTTTTATTAGAGCGCTGAATCCATATATACAACCAAAAAACCAATTTAAATAACACAAATCAAAATTTCACCTCAAATTTTTAAACCAAATTAAAGTAACAAAAAATCCAAAAAATCACAAGTTTGATGAGTAAACCCTGCACAATTCAAGTGCTCCAGGTGTTTTTTATTAGAGCGATCCATATATACAATCAAAAAACCAATTTAAATAACACAAATCAAAATTTCACCTCAAATTTTTAAGCCAGATTCAAGTACCGAAAAATCCAAAAAATCACACTAAAAACAACTCCTTTAATTTATAAAATAAACCCACCAATAAAATTTGAAATTCTTACTAACCACGAGACTTTATGTTGTGAGATGGGTATGTCTTTAATTTGTGAGAGAGACCCGCAGATGAGATATTAAATTCTTACGTTACCCGCGAGACTTTAATTTGTGAGATGGGTATCTATTTAATTTGTTACATGGAGTCGCAGAAGATATTGAAATTCCTACCTTAAACACGAGACTTTAATCTGTTAGATGTGTATCTATTTAATTTGTTAATTTGTGAGAGACACCAGCCTAAGAGATTTGAAATTCCAACTACGAGACTTTAATTTGTGAGATGGGTATCTATTTAATTTGTGAGATAGGACCGCGGAAGGTATTTTAGTCTCCACGAAGTTTTTGATCTATAATTAACAATAGCTTCAAACATTATGCCTTCTACGTTTGCATGACTAGAGTTTCAATGGTTTGTTTTTTTCCACACTAAAAAAATTTAGTTTGACTTTTATGTAAGTTTGAAATTTTATGAATGAATGAATTAATATATTTTTATATGGGTAATTGTATTAGGCATAGTTTAACGAGGCGGAGGAGTTGCTCAGAAAGTTATGGAAATTTTGGTTATATTTAGAAAAAATCTGGCAAGGATTTTTGTAAATCCAAGTTATAGTTGTTAAACTTCAAAATTTTAGGTGTCCTAGACGTTTTTGATGGTGTTGAATCCATTTCCACCATCAAAAACACTATTCAAACACTGCCTCCACAAGATTTTTTGAAATATTTTTATGTAGATTCTTGCCAATTTTAGCTATCGGGCAATTCCTCCGCCTCGTGAGACAACTCCATTGCATTATATGCTGCAAAAGAAATGTCTTAAGACTGTAAACTATAGTATAGAACATAGAAGTAAAAAACTTATGTAATTTTGTCTTTTTACTAGCTTTTCTTTTTTTATCATGTTATGTTTTAGGGAGATTCCAACCAAGCTAATATTCCAAAATATGTTCAAAATGAAGGTAATGCGCAACACTTAGCTCTTCATTATTCATTAAGATTGAGGATTTATGAAAATGCTCTTCATTAAGATTGAGGAATTGTCTACAGATACCCATGACTCAACAATTTTACAACCTAAATTGGGTAAGGGGGCAAGGTATAATAATGGAGAAATTGGGGCTCCAAAAGATTTTACTATATTTATGGTAAATTTGGATTTGGTGGGCCATAACCATACATATAAGACCCTCATAATTAAGGGAAAGACAAATATTATAGAAATTTTTTCCCTTCCCCATCACACTCAGTTGTCTCAGTTTGCTCAAACCATTAACTCACCTAATTGCAAGTGGCTTCTCGAAAGTGGATAGAACATTAAAATCCACAATAGATGGAATGTGTCTGTGAACAATTTTTACTCCATCTCAAGTCATCACAAGTAGCAAATGTCTGATAAAGAGAGAGTGGGGCAGATCCATAAAGTATCACCTCCCAAAGCCTAAAGAAGTCAAAATGTGAGGAGCTCAAGGCAACCAAGAAGAAACAAGGAAATAGAGAAACTAATTAAGCAATGAAAGAAATTAAAGAAATCCTAAAACAAGCAATAAATGATGGACCTATACGTTGATCTCTTGGACTTGTCCACTCCTCCATACAAATTGAACAATGCAGAGCATCAACATGACTAGTGAGAAATGAATGATTTCTATCAGTTCTGCCCTCATCTGTACTCATATGAGAACGTGTTCCCTTGTTACTGATTTGTTGATAAGGTTCCATTGTCAATTGTTGAACATCTGGACTAATTACCGACATACACCGATCACATTTCAACCCAAAATCATACACTAAAATGCAAATTATTAGCAACAATAAATGAGTGAGAAGGATGAAAATGTTGAAAGGATTCAAATTATGTATATGATGCATGAGGATTTGATTAAATAATTTGAAAGGATTGGAACTTGTTTGTGTAATGCACGAAGATATGATTCATACAACAGTAAATTAGTCTGAAGCGTGAAAGGAGAACCTTGATTGGAAACAGTAGAAGGTGAGGATATACAAATTTTGAAATGAGACTTGGTAATGAATATTGCATTTAATGCACATTAATAACCAAAAATCTGGTAAGTACAAGCACAAATTGAAAATAAAATACAATATTCAAACATATGGTAAGCTTTAGCTCGTGAAGGTGAAAAAAGATAAGATGCAACAAACTTTCTTAGTTCATAGTGACACAATAACCTAAGTCAGTGTGGTTTCGAAGTGTAGGGGTAGAACAAAGGCTTTTATCAGGTTGGAGTATTTTTCCAAATAATATGAAGATTGCAACTCACACTAACAACTTGAAGTTTTCAATGATCACATTCTCCTCAAGATCAAGTGCTTCTTGTTGCCCTCAATTCTTCTAATGGAGGTCTCCATTCCTCCAACCTTCACATTTTGTTTTATATGTAAGTATTTGATCCTTGCGATTTCATTCAACATTGGTGTGTGTGTTGGTGAGAATGAGGGGTCAAGGTTTGATACGATGGGAATTGGAACATCGAAATTGACCCTGACCCATATGAATCTTTTTTTATCCAATTTGAAAATTTCCTACATGTATCTTACAATATACTTTTCCTGTAGGCTTCACACCATATAAGATAATAGATGTGACTAAAATGTGAGCATTTATGAAGAAACCCATTATGTTACTGAGTCATAAGCCAAAGGCTCCATTCACTAAGTTCTCCTAGTAACTATGAGGAAAATCAAAGCTGAAATACTATGATAATTGAAAATTTGTAAGCGTCCAATGCAAACCTCCCAAGACACTATAAGAATGTGATTGTCTAATAATCACAAGGTTACCTTAGCTCTGAGCCTGGCTAGTTCAATGTCAATGAAAAAGACTTCATGCCTTGATCAAGGAATTCGCACCCAAGCGTAGGCCATTGGAGGCTTGCTGCAATCTAAGGGTAATGACGATATAGTGGGTTCTTGTAATCCAGTGCTTCAGAGTCAAGTATCAATTAAATTTTGTCAAAAGACATAATACTGAAATACCCAGTATTTAATACAAAATTTCCAATGGGGTTTCATTGAGCATTGAGTTTGTGACTGGGATTTCATTCTTATTGTGGCATGCCCCACCCAAATATTGTGTGAAAAAAAAATAAGGAAAGAAGTCAGATGAAAGACTTGAGAAAGCTTGGCAAAATAGTTACCCTATCAACTAATATGAATGAACTATGTCACCTTTGGGCATGTTTCTTGAAGCAAATTAAAATAAATAATATAAAATCAACTATTGTTCTCATAAAAATATAAAGTTTTCAACTATGATGGACTCAATGGGAATTGAGCTCAATTCTATTGGGCACCCCCTATGAATGGACCATTCCTACTTCACCCTGATGAATTGGAAGTTGTGGAACCCATAAAACGCAAATGCCAAAACACAAAAAAAAAGCTTAAAAACTTACCAGGTTATGATGCCCAACCCTGTTCACTACCCTTGATCCTAATGGGTCGAGCATAATTGACAATTAAAACCCTTCCATAGAGCTCAATATTATTCATGTTATCCATGGTAGCAACCACACCTTCCTTGGTCGAGAACATCACAAAACCAAAGGAGTGGTGCCTTTGTGAGGCCTGATCAAGAGGAGTAGTGATGTCCTTGATGTTGCCAAAGGGTATAAATATCGCATGAAGAATTTCCTTGTTCACATTTTCATCTAGCCCTCGTGCCATAAGTCTATGTGTAAAGTTAGTTCTGGTTAAAAAAAAAAACCTAATCAATTATAACACATCTATTGATTGTATTGTGATAAATCTCCTAGTCATGTCAATTAGTATGATCAATAGTGATGGCATATGTGATTCGTATAAAGATTTGCAAAAATCTCATGGAGTGAAGACATTCAATCTTCAAATCACATACAGTAGATGAGCTCCAGCACTGTGACATGGAAGTAACCTTACTCTCAATATGAAAGCATGTTAGCATGAGAAAGGGAAGCTTACAATATCCATCTATAAATGTGCGTTAGTCATGATATCATTAGATTAGTCTCATGTGTTAAGACTCCATCTCAAGTCATCACAAGCACCAAATGTCAGATAAAGAGAAAGTGAGGGGCAGATCTAAAAAGTATCACCTCCCAAAACCTAAAGAAGTCAAAATGTCAGGAGTTCAAGGAAACCAAGAAGAAACAGAGAACCCAAGAAGCTAATTAAGCCATGAAAGAAATTAAAGAACTCCTAAAACAAGAAAGAAATGATTCACCTATACAGTGATCTCCTACAATTGTCCACTCCTCCATACAAATTGAAAAATGCAGAACCTTAGCATCACTGGTAAGAAATAAATGATTTCTATTAGTTTTTCTTTCATCTCCACTCATATGAGAACTTGTTCCCTTCATATTGATTTGTTGATAAGGTTCCATTGTCGACCGTTGAACATCTGGATTAATTAACAACCTACACTGATCATTTTTCAGCCTAAAAACATAGATTCAAATGAAAATTATTAGCAACAGTAAATTAGTCTGAAGGATGAAAAAGTTGAAAGGATTCAAATTCCTTGTATGATGCATGAGGATTTGAATAATTCTTTTGAAGGGATAGTAATCAAACTTGACAGAAGTTTATTCGTTCAAACATGACTATTCATATGCAAGGTTAATAACAAATAAATAACATATAAAAGTGAAAACAAAGATTCTAACTTGCTTTTGACAAGACATGTTGTACTTTCAATCTAGATCTCATGGGAAATACAATTGAAACCATTATTTGATATAAAGCATGGCCTATGGACAATATAAATTTTCAAATCAAATCCTTAATCTCTTTGGGCATTTTGGTAATGGGTTCTCTTTAAATCCATGTAAACCATTTAACAGGAACTACCCCTTTATGTCAATAGGTGCAACCCTCATAAGTCATAGTGAGAAAATGCAAGAGACATGTAATTATGCTTGAACCATTGGCTTTGCTACCTCAAAATCAAAATCACTCTCCCAACTCATGATTTCTATATTTCACATTAACAACACCCACCCAGTGTTTTCAGATAAATACAACGAAACAAAAACATTCCTTTCTTGATGTTGTAGACATGAAATTGTTTCTTAGTTAAAAAAATATTCCCAGATCACAGTGGAGGAGGAGGGGAAAACCACCTTTATCAAATCCTCTTCATTCCAAATGTTGATAATTCCTTTGCAAGCCTTATCAATATAGGTCCAAATAAGAAATCTCACAATCGGGCCATAGGATAGGAGGGCACCTCCTTTTCTCGCAATTTCCATGGGTGCAAGATCAATTGACCTAGTTGGCTCCGCAATCAGACTTATTGCACTATGCTCATTCCATAAGCAACATATCCTTGTCCATGTAATATGGAATATGAACATTCTATCAATATAATAGAGTTAATTTGTGTAGAATGAGAATCACTAGCTGTAGAATGGTAACCACTGCACCACTTCTTACAGTGGCAGTTTGGACTGACATATTGTTTTCACAACCATTTTTATGGAATCATCACGAGACTCATCACTGGGTAATAAATTCAAGAATAACAAAGAATTTTGAAGAAGGGCAACAAAATAAAAATTATAGAGAAGGATCCATAATGAATCATGCACCAAAAACATGTGGATGTTTGTTTTGAGACTTGAGTGTTTATCACTCCTTAGAACTTACAAAGCAATTATCTGCATTGAATTGATAGTTAGAACTCTGATTGGAAATTGGAAAATAAAATTCCTCATGCATGAGATACAAGTTTAGGTTAAGCCCTACTATTTGTGAATTTAGTGCATATAAAGTGTCCAAGATAAGCACACCATGGAAAAAAACTTGGTTTCTACATCACATTCGAGTCATATATGACTCACAAGAAAACAATATGTGTTTTGTGAAGAATGATGACGAAAATTTAGTGTGTTTGCCAAATTTTACTTTTTCTAAAAGCTTAGTTTTCAAAAATATGCAACATATAGAGTTAGAGAGTGAGGTGTACCATGATAAACAATTTTGATAAATGAATTGTGCTATAATATTCAACATTTGTCAAATTTAATTTACTGTGATGATACGTTGTATCAGCAAGATTCACAAAGAAGCTTATTTTTTAGCATGATTCTCACTGATAATTTCCATCACGAAGCTAACAAAATTGATTGCTAATGTGATCTCGACATCATTTTATCATAATACTATTGAGAAGGATGCTGAAACTAAATACAACAAGGTTTTGGACAAGATTTGAAAACACAACAAATGCAATTACGTGATCTTCTTGTCAAGGCAGGGAGAGTTACAAAATAAATCCATGTAGCTAAAGTCTAAAGTTTTTCAGTGTGCACTCTAGAACATTTGGAGACCCTATCAATGTGTAAAGATGATTAGAACAATGAATAAAGAAGATTTATTATTCCTTTAATTAAGATTCTGAATTAGATTCGATTGAATCTTATTTTTCTGGTTTTGTTATGGGTCATTTAAGGTTCTGTGGCATGGCACATTCTTTTGAATTTAGTTTTTTTTATAAAAGAGCATACTTAAGAAAAGAAGAGGGTTTAAATGTTTACATATAAAATAAATAAAATATATTTGATGTGATGATTATATTTTATCTTGCAATAGAACCATGTTTTTTACTGATGTACCCTGCAAATATGAAACTAAACTTAAAGGATTTTGTAGGGCCATTGTTCCAAGAATTATCACACAATTATGGTGACAACATCCCACATTTGGGAAGCTAACTTTTTTATCCAAAAATGAGATTGGTCCCTCCCTAGGCACAACCCAACTTGAAAAAAAAATAATTGAAGGTTTCCAAATAAATATCAATAAACTAGCCCTTAATTACCTAGATCAATAATCTCAAGCTTTCTAAACAAATATCCAAGAAGCACCTAGAATTCCATTGGACATGTAAGGAGTTGATTTAACTTTACTGGATAAAAACAAGGTAGTGGCAGAGTAATGTGATTTTCCATTCGCTAATCATCCCAACAGCCTTATCTGGTAAGGTACACCCTCTCTTCAGGTCATGTAGATATAAACTAATAGGTTTTTAAAGTTCAATCCATGTTTTCATTACACCGGTGTACCATGCAGATACAAACATCTCATTAGACAAACCCTTAATAATGTAGATCAGTAGGTTTCCTCACAAATATCAAGGAGGGACCTCGAATTAGATTGAACATGTCAGGTTGCATTTATTGGTTAAGAACAAGGCATTGACAGAGTAATGGGTTTTTTTTCCATTGACTAATGAGCTACCCATCCCCTAGAGCAGTTGCTTTGGATATCTTTATCATGGTAGTTTGTGCCCTCTTATGGCCATGTAAAGGTGTAATAATGGAATTATACTATTTACTCCTCTACCCACTCTGGAGTTGTTTTCTTGGATCGTTTTGGAGAGGGTCATTTGGAGATCCTAGCTCACTTGGACTGCTATAGGAATGCATAGACCTTCATGACAAAATTGGTAAATGGCCAAGCAAAACATCACAATAAGAACACAGATAGTTAATAATAATAGATTTGCGTAAAAGATTTGAGACTAACCAGCCGTAATTTGAAATTATGATCACTGGTTATAATCTCAATCTTAGAGAAGTCATTTGATGGTACAGACAATATAAAGCCTTAATGCTATGATGTTGAACATGAACATACCCTCCAATCAAGAGTTTGGGTTCCTATTTCTTGTGAGGATAGGGCATCCTCTCGCATGTGATGATTTGTGATAGGAAATGACATGACACTGATGACATGAAGTGCATGATGATGTGGCAGTACCAAGTTGTCCTTCTTGTTACTTATTTCCTTGTGTCTTCTTGAAAAGGTGGCACATGTTCTTCTTCTTCCTCCTCCTTATGACTTGAAGATGAGGAGTCTTCCATCTGATCTTGATCTTGATCTTCTGTTAGATTTTGGTGTTCCTTCATCTTCTCACTTGATGATACTTGTATTTCTTTAGTTCCAGAAGTGTCTTCTAGCATGTCCTCCTTCTCCATCTCCCTCTTCATCATCTTGCCATGACGTGATAAGGTAGTTATTTCTACAATTCACTCATGACGAGACAACATCATTCCGAAAAGCCCCTAGTCTAAGATTATGCATATGATCCATTAACTGAGCTGAAACCATATGGATGGTTGGGAAAAGGGCTCAGTGACTATGCAATTGCGTAGAGGTCAGGGGTAGGTTTGGGCCTTGGTACTGCGTAGTGCACAGTCCAGGCTGGGCTGAGGAAGAAAACTACGCATTCTGAGAGCTCAGGGTGATAGGCTAAGGGAATGGGCAATGGATCACCCTTTTGTGCTGTTAGGGAGGAAAGAGGAGCCCAAGTGATTTCACAATTGCAAATTTTGAGAGCTCAGGTTGAGGCTTAAGCCTTGATACTGTGCAGTGCACAGTTCAGGTAGGACTAGGGAGATAAAATATTCAATTTCTTGACTTAGTGAGTTCAGTTGCAGGGTTTTGCACTGCTTGAGAGAACTGCATAGTTCTGGGAGGTAGTGGAGGTTGGGCCATTGCGCAGTTGTGCATTTCAGGATCTCAAGGATGAGCTTGAGGTTAAAGATTTTGCAAGGCATAGTTAAGGATATGTTGGGAGGATGAATTGTGAAATTTTGGGAGGTAAGGTCGGGCTTAAGCATTGAAGTTGTGAAATGCGCAGTTCTGGGCTTGAGCAATAAGGTTGAAAAATGCATTTTTGTGGGCTTGAGCACTGAGGTTGCAAAATGCACAGTTCTGGGCTTGAGCACTAAGGCTGTGAAATTCATAGTTCTAGAGGGTTGTATGAGGCTAGGTTGCTGGGAATTTTTTGAAATGTTGATAGGTGTGGGATCGAAGAGATTGTTGTGAAAAATGATATGACTTGACTGTGATCACACACTTGAAACACTTTGATGAAACAACAACATAGATCATCTAGAGGACATTAACAACATATTTCCCTCAATGTGACAAATTTTCAACAACTTTATGAAAAGTACAAAACTAAAGGTACATTTTGCAACGACCGTGACGACACTTGTGTGAAAGTGCTTAAAATTTTGGTAATGAGTGAGATTTATGTTTACATGGTTATACCAACTCATTCACACAAATATAACCCCTTGAAACCACTAGAACAAGCATACATACATTGTGTGCCATCTAACATGTGAAAAAATGACAATTGCTAAAGTGCGAAGAACTCTAGCGAAATGTGAATCAATAGTGAAAGTAACACATGCCAGAGCAAAGATAACATGAAAAAAACACTAATTAAAATGAAATCAAGTGAAAGAGATGGTCATAAATATGAAAAAAATACTTTCTAAAGCAAAGGTGCACATAAGCGACAATTTGCAAAACTCACCGAAATAGAAGTACAAACACAACTAGAATGTGAAAAATTTTTGTTGTCAGTGTGCACTAAATGTCAACATGGATTAGAAAACACATAGGCATGTCTTGACAAGAAAGTGATATGCTTGTCCAGTATTTTGTAAAAGAATGTGCTCATGAACTTGTTACGGACTGAGCATGTGTGAGTAAGTGACTTTAATACTTCCAATCCAAGAAGGGAGCTCAAAAATAATCAGCTAACCAAGACGTGACTATGGAAGGACCAATCACAAGATCCATATAATCCTCCAAAATTAAAGTGTACACAAAATTTTGGAGGGTGTTTGTCACAACGACAACACTTGGGGACACCCTGGTAGAACTCCAACTTCTCTACCTTGGTCAACTCTTTTTTGCAGGGTCTAGTTCTTCGGGAAGTATTGATTCATCGTTGAGATTATCATGGCTTCCCCACTTACCCCATGCATAAACATAGTCACCTTCATTCCTTTTCTTGGTTGAAAATAAACATAAATCGATGATCACACAATGTTTCTACTTAGGATAGGTTAATGAAATTTGCGAGATTTAGATTTTCAGAGTATAGTTTTTCATCTATGGTGTTGCTCCACTACTAGAAGGCCTGGATAGTACCCCGACAGAGTCACTTTAGGGACACAAACATTGCTTTGCTGCCAGCGAGCTTGGATATTACCTCGACTGGTTTTTTTGCTTCCCCTCTCTACGTAGGAAGCCTTTCTATTCTTTCACCTTTATTTATTTATTTATATAGGGCTGTTCATTGACACTTATTTATTTCATGGATGGAAGAGGGATCCTAACTTATTAATAGCAAGAGAGGTTGTCCCTTCAGAGAAGCATATATAAGACCTATGATATTTGTTTGATCATTTATATTTTCCCCTTGTCCTTCTCTACTTGATTGGATCAGCCTGAAAACACCGATACATAAAGACCCGAATGCGGGCATGAGGTTTCTGGAAGAGACATGGAGGTCATGGTTTCAAACAAGGATTTCTTAATGCAAGGATCATATTTTCTATTGGAACATCATCGACAAAAAGATGTAACCTAGACAAGGAAGAAAGATAGAGCATTAGCCAAATGTTGTGGTGTTACAAAGTCCCTTGTTATTTTTCCACATTCCCTTTGAGCCGACAGAGCATATTCATGCACGGTCTCACAAAATGAAAGGAGACACAACACACAACAAGGAAACAAAACTAGAAGACAAGAAAAAGAAGCTAAACCAAATCATAATGCAAGTGAAAAGTAAGAATAGACAAGAGAGAATAAAAATAACAACACAGGATGATTGCAAGAGAAGGAAAACTAGGATGGAGCTAATCCTACTCCTAACCTAACAACTAGAAAGTCAGGAGCACGTATAATGAAATTAACAATGTAGGCACTGTAATCGTTCCCAACCTGCAATCATGAAGATACGATCAATTAAAACAGATATAAATGAATGTATAAGAGAAAATATGAAAGCTTGAATAGTTTGCACCACAAAAGTAAGGTCTTTCCTGTGGGTAGAAAGGTGTGTCACAACCACTACTTTCATCTAATTCACATTCTTAACTTTTCGATGAATACCATATTTCAACAAACCTCAAAAGCTTCTCACAGATGTGTCTCCATCTACACCAAACTCCTTAGGAAGCGCAAGGGAAGATAAAAATTTCTTATTTGTGACAGATATTTCAATGTGAGATTGTTCCAACCATTCAACAATTGGATCGTAAAAATCATAATGGTCCTATTGAAAACCTCGAAATACTTCAAGAGATGAATTTTCAATTGGAGACACGAGATTATGAGAATAATTTTGTGAGGGAAAATAGATCTGATCATATTCAACATTCATGTCAAGACAGTGACGACCTAACATAACAATTAGTGGAGGTTGAAGAGCCTCAACCGGTCAACAAAAATCTGAATAGTGAGATGTTGAATGATGAATATTGAGGCATGTAAAACAAATTCCATTAGATATACTAGTGGGAAAATGATAAAATGAATGATATTCATGAAAGATAAAATAATGATCATATGAGATAGTAAAAGCATTAGATTCCCAATTTGTAATAAATGAAGATAAATCAATTTGAACAACTCTGTGAATGCTCTGAACAATCGAACCAACTTCCTCGCAAGACAAATGTGACAAACCATTTTCCTGTAATTGGTGAAAAACTTTACAAGCATCATAATCATCAAAAGAATTTAAAAAGGATGCCAGTACAATAAAGACATGAGACTAGTTAGGGCATAGAAAATGGCAAAAAACTTGATTTGTGCAATAAATCGTGCATTCATTATCACTCAAGATATTTTAGGTGTGATGAAGGGAAAGATTTTCAATACAACATTCACAAGGAAAACCAAGATCTAGCTATTAAGAAATGAATCTGATAAGCATGATCCCTTCAACCAAAGATAGTCTTTGAAATGATCAACTTTGCAATTGCATGGCCCTATGAGAGATACACATCCCAAACCCGAGTTTGATGCAATAGATTTACATGAATATGAATCGACTGAAGAAGATTCTTGAATACAATGAGAAGAAAAATCTTTAAAGTTTGAAAAATTGTATTCGAAATACCAAATATTTTTCGAAAATAAATTTACATCGAGTGAAACCATGCAAAGAGAAGGATTGTGCGAAATAAACCTTATCTGACTTAGTTTGGGGGGCTTATCAGAGTTGTGCGATGATGACATAACCATCATCGAAAGTTGAAGGGCCTCGACTTCTTGACAAGTCCCAAAACTTTCAAGGATTCTAAAATCACATTTTGAAGACTGAACCAGATCATGCAGGGTGTGACGATAGTTTCTACCACTAGTTTCAATAAGACCACTGCTCACCGGATGGTAGCCATCTTTGTCACTGGTTTGACTAGATTCTTCACCTTCAACAACCATATTACTCAAGTTGAAAGATTCTTCTTATCGCAAATTTGAAGGTAAATGAATCAGAGAAATTTCATGAGCAATCTGATTTAAAGAGTTGTCTTCATGCAAGAGAAGGGATGATGAGGGATAGGAAGAGTACTCAATGATTTGATTGTTTGCATCATGGATAATCTCGCCACCTTGTTCCAATTGTGAAGTTAATTGATCGATTGAAGAACTTGAAGAGCATGGAGTATCTTCATTGCAAGTAGGTGCATCGCAACTAGTAGAGCACAATGTAATAACCCTAGTGAAAATTCCATGTAATAAAAGTTAATAAAGGAAATATAATAACCAGGGTTGATGGGACACATATCCCAAGTTGAATTTTGGGCAAGGCATCCTAGTGTGGGTCTTCATTTGGTTTATTATGGCTAAAGAAATTGGAAAATGCAATGGGTAAGGCTTTGGAAAGGAAAAATGATAGTTTTGGCACATTTATTTATGAAAATAATGGAAATTAGGAGAAAAGAAAGGTGAAATGTCATAGGTTGCATGTGAGGAGGAAAATGAAGGAAAATAATGGAAAATTAAGAAAATAGAGGCGTAATTGATAAAAATGCTTCTGAGGATTAGTTGGTACCTTTTGTCATTGTTAACTTTTGTTAGTTCAATTTTGGAGCTCTCTCATTATTCTCTCTCTCTCTCTCTTACTCTCTCTCTCACTCTTGGACATAGACATTTCTTGGAGCAATTTGGCACTTGATCAAGAAAGGTAAAGAATGAAATAGGAAGGAAGGAGAAATAAAGGAAGAGTAGGATCAAGAAACTACAACAGGATTCTTTGCAGATATTGATTTGCATGTGTGTTTTTCTTGCTAGATTTGGCATGCATGGTATTGCATGTGGTTCTGTGCTATGATGGCATGGGTTTTTCTAGGTGTGACAATGTTTTCAGCCAAGCCTCGCCATTTCTAGATAGCCATGGTGTGATGGTGTTTTCATGTTTTGGTTGAATTGGATTGGCAGATGGATTTGAAGCTGAGTGAGGTGGATCTCTGAAATAAAGAACACATAGCCTAGTCATCCCTGAACCAGATTGTGGATTGTAGTAAATCTACTAGCCTAGTGACCCCCAAACCAGTCTCTGGGTTGCAGTAATCCCAGGTATTGTGTGCCTCAATATGCCTAAGAATCCTTGACCGGTTAATGGCAATATATATGGTAAAGCCTAGAGGTGGTTTCCTTCAATTAGGCCTAGGAATCCTTGCAGGTGACTGGCGGGATATAGGGTAAAGCCTAGAGGGAGGAGTCCCAATTTAGGGCCTGGTGATCCCTGGATTGGACTGTGGATTGCAGTGAAGCTTGAGAGACTTGGAGATGGGAAAATTCCTTATGGTGTAGGTGAAGAAATTTGGTGGCATCCATGCTTGTTTTGGCATAGTGATCTAGTGGAGATCATGGTAAATCCTGTTATTACATGTTTATTGTGTTGGCCTAGGGGTCTGCTATTGATTGTGGTAAAGCCTAGTTCCTATTGATGAGAGTGAGGTGGTTTAGCCTCGGGATGCCCTGGTTGGTTCTTTTGGTTTGAGTCCCACATCCATGCTTGCATTATGGCACAACGGTGGTTGGCTAAGGAGGGATTTGGCGTAGCCAATATATGGCTAGGTGGAACCTGGTAGTCACATCTTGGGTTGGATTTTGTATTCATTAATAAGAGTTTCTTTCCTTGGTATGTTATGTGTAATTGTACTGATTTATATGTTGATTCTATGGCTAATGTATCCTTGATATTTATTTTGTTATTATGTTGGTTATAAGCATGTATTATGACAGTGATGACAAATGGTGCTCCTCATGTTTTGTTTTATAAATTAATGAACAATGTACATATGACCTAATGGATGATAATGCAACTAATGATATATGGGAACAATGCTTCTTAGCTATTTTCAGATAAGTATGAGACCCCTATGCTCAGACATGTTGTTTAAACCTGTAGATTACATACTTGTGAAATGTTTGACGAAATTCATGTCATGGCTAGTGGGGGTCCAGTCAAGTCCTTGTTCAAGTAATTACATTAGTATCCTTAGTTTGTTGTTATCTTTCAGTTTTGAATGCATCATTGAGTTCTAGGCAGAGACTTAAGCTCTGGACCTGAAAAAGTGGCACAAATCTCAGATTCACATGCACAGGTCTGAGGAGAAATGTCCCCAAAAGCACATAGACCAATGTTGTGGCAGCATCTGGAGTCTCCTAGACGCATACATGTTCATGTCAAGGGAGCGTCTAGGGATTTAATGGTCTAAAACTTTAGTGGGTCTCAGGGGCTAGTTACTTAAGTGGTTGGGATGGCTCCTAGTATTTCTATTACTGATCTAGAAGGTCTATGTGGTGTGTTTCTGTTGATTCCACTTCCTTATGGTCACCTAGGAGGTTGAATCCCATTATAGTGGCCATCTTGTTGCATATTTACTCTAGTTGGTAGGTTACTTGGGAATATATGGGATGAGGGTGTTACAGACTAGTATCAAAGCATGGTTCACCCCTTGGACTGGATGGGCGGTGTTTATTGGTCAAGCATTCATGTCGGTTGCCTGTGTGTTAATCATCCTTGTGGTCTATATGATTTTTTCATATGTATGGTGTCGGTCATGGTTGTGGTGATGTCACCATGTGAAAGAGGATGTTGTTGTTATGAAGTGTGTCATCATGATTGTATGATTGGGTACATGTCATTTATGATTGTGTATTGTCAGTGTACATTGGTATGGTTGTTTTTGTCATGCATGAGGTCATGGTATGTGTAGTTGATATGGTCATGCATTCATGACTAGACTTTAGCTAGAATGATGTTTATGTGTTGATACACCTATTTTTTATATGTATATATGTTGCCATGATTATGTTATACATGTACCATGCTAATTTGTCGATCTTGCAGATGAGATATCCTCCCCAGATTTTGCTAAGGTACATTGGTTATTGTGATTTGGTTTAGCTGACATAGTATGCCTTGGATGAAAGAGATCCAAATGACTATCAATATGGTAGACTACATAGATTCTCCCTATGAATGAGATGAGAAATGTGGTGTTTGGAACTCTTCTGACTTAGCAGACACATTGAGAAGTTTGAGGGAATAAATAAGGAGTTGTAAGGCAGATAATGACAAAATCATGCAGGCACAAGAGAAAAAAGTAGAGGTTAATGCAATAGTCCTTTAGAGTTTGTCAGAATTACAACGACAGGGACCACTTCATATCATCCATGGGTAGGAGGAAAAAACTAATTGGGCATATGGCAGTAGATCTTATGGTGGTGACACGTTGGATAGAGATGACACAGTGAGAGATGGCAGGTTGTTGGATACTTTGGATAGGAGAGGTGATGGACAGAGGTAATATTCTAGTTCTAGTTCTGATGGGCATCATGATCATCATCGTTATTGCCCTTACATGAGGAGTGATAGGGGATGCTTGCCATATGAGTTTAAGAAAGAAAAACCACCTACTTTTAATGGATACTTGAAGAAACTAGAAGATGGAGAGGTTTGGATAATTGGGATGAACAAGTTCTTTGAGTTTCATGAGTACATAGAAAACATGAAGGCCAAAATTTATATCTTCAGCCTGAAAGGTAAAGCAGATATTTGGTGGGAAGAGGTGAAGTCGGTCAGAGGCATCAGGAAAGAGAACTTGAGTTGGCATGAATTCAAGAGGATTTTCAGGAAGAAGTACTTGTCAGAGAGGTACTACAACGATAAGGCCAAGGAATTCTATGAGCTAAATATGGGATCGATGAAAGATGAAGAGTACATGACTAAATTTATGTAGTTATTCAGGTATGTATTGTATCTTAAAGATGAGAAGGCTAAAGTTTAGCGATTTGTCAGTGGTTTTCCATTAGAATTTAGAGAGTATGATAAGCCTTGATCACTTGAGGAACTTATTGGTAAATTGAAGCATTTCTATGAGCAGTCGAAGCATAAGAATGAATCTCGACAAGGATGGAAATGGAAAGATAAAGGTAAAGGTGAATGGAAACCTAAAAGAGAAATACCTTAGAATGCAGAAGAGAAAGAAAATGTGGCACCACAAAAGAAGTTCAATGCAGCTAGACAAAGACATGGATCACATCAGCAACATAGAGGTGATGGTATTGGATTGTTGGAGTGTTAGACATGCAGTAAGGAACACCTTAAGAGAGATTGTCTGTAGAATTAGGGTGGTAGGACTCAGATCTATATTGCAACAGAAGCACAAACTATTGGGGATGTTTATCAGAGTGTTCCTCGTATCTATGTAGTACTGGATAATAAGCAGGCAGAGAATTAGGCATCAATTATTGAGATGGATGGTAAGCTTTGTGATCAAGTTCTTTCTATTTTGATTGAACCTAGATGTAATTATAGTTATGTTAGTCCTAACTTGGTGGATAAGTGTGGTTTCAATAAAGAAGTGCATGCATAATCTTGGTTATTTGAGTTGGCTATAGGTACAAATAAAATAGTTCATCTTTGGGTAAGAGCTTCTGCATTTGAGTTGAATGACATGTCTACAATAGCGCACTTTAACATATTTCCATTGGGATTATATAGTATTTTATTGGGTATGGACTACCTATACCGTTAGAGGACCTAGGTGGATTGTTATGACAAAGCCATTGAGTTCTTGGATGACAATGGGGAACCAAGAGTCCTATAGGGATAGAATAAATCCACGTCAGTTAGGATGGTGATAGCTACGTTGGCTAAGCGTAGTCGCAGGAAAGGGTGTGTGTTATTTTCAGTGCATATTTCTAGTGACAAAGGTAAGGAAGTTGAGAATGTGGATGTTTTGTGCAGATACCTAGTTCTACAATAATTTCACGACGTGTTTCCCACAGAGGTTTAAGAGTTGCCACCTCACAGGGAAGTAAATTTTTCTATTGAGTTGGTGCCAAGGGAAACTCGAGCATCAAAAGCACCTTACAAGATGAGCACACTCAAGTTGGTAGAGTTAAAGTTGTAGCTGAAGGAGATGCTTAAAAAGGGATACATTAGGCCAAGTGTATAACCTTGGGGCGCACCAATATTGTTTGTGAAGAAGAAGGATGGTACTCTCAGATTATTCATTGACTACAAGAGGTTGGACAAAGTGACACTCAAGACATGTATCCATTTTTGAGGATTGATTACTTGTTTGATTAGATGAAGTGAGCAACAATGTTCTCGAATATTTATATGAGATCTGGATATCATCACACACACATTAAAGAGGAGGACATTTACAAGACAACTTTTGGGACAAGGTATGGGCATTATCAGTTTGTTGTAGTTCCATTCGGTTTGAATGCTCCAGCTACCTTTATGTGTTTGATGAATAGTGTGTTGCATCCATATTTGGACAAGTTTGTTATTATGTTCATTGATGACTTATTGGTATATTCTAAAAATGAGGAAGAAGATGCTGAACATTTGGTAGTAGTGTTGAGGTTGTTGAGAGAGAATCAGTTATATGCTAAGCTCAATAAGTATAGTTTCTTTCAAACTGAGGTACATTACGTAGGACACATTGTTTCCAAGGATGGCATAATAATGGATCCAAAAAAGGTAATAGTTATCATGGAGTGGTCAATTCCCAAGAATGTAGAGGAGGTGAGATCCTTCATGGGATTGGAAGGTTATTATAGGAGGTTGATCAAGAACTTCTCGTAGATTTCTTATCTTATTACATCATTGCAGAGGAAATGTAAGAAGTTTGAATGGACAGAGGATTGTTAGGCTAGTTTTGAGAAGCTTAATGAGTTTTTGAGACATGCTCCACTATTAAGGATCATAGATCTAGACAAATAAATTTTAGTATGTATAGATTCTTACAAGAGAGTACTTAGTGGAGCCCTTATGAAGGAAGGGAAACTAGTTTTCTATGAGTCACGAAAACTAAATGAGCACGAGTGGAACTATTTGACACATGATCTTGACTTGGCAGTGATCATTCATTCATTGAAGATGTGGAGACACCATCTTCTTGGCAGGAAATTTGTATTGAGGAGTGATCACAATGGGGTGAGATACTTCTTTGACTAGCTGAATCTAAATGTGAGGAAAGCTAGATGGTTGGATACCATTAGTGAGTTTGGCTTTGAAATAAGATACATTAAGGGAAAGGAGAATCGGGCTGCAGATTCTCGTAGCAGGAAGGTATAGGTGAATCATATAGCAACTATGAGCTCTAATGGGACAAAATTACAGGATAGGATCTTGAAGGTGGAGAAGCAGGATGACAGGTATATGGATATTTTACATAGGTTGCAGTAGAGTATAGGTATTGGTACACATATAGGTACAGGTAGTGGTACAGGTATAGGTACAGGTAGTGGTACATGTAGTGGTACAGGTGGAGGTACAGATGCAGGTGCACAGGATGTGGACTATCATATCACAACAGATGGATTGGTTAGATTTAGGGACAAGCTATATGTGTCAGAAAACAGTGAGCTCAAGAAGATGACCTTGAGGGAGTTTCATGCAAAACCATATTCAGTTCACCCAAGGTATTAAAAGACATTGATCGAAGTGAAGAAGTTTTATTATTTGTTGAATGTGAAGAAGGATCTAGCATAGATTGTGGCTAGATGTTTGGATTGTCATCAGGTAAAGGTAGAGTGTAAGCATCTAGGTGGACTGCTACATCCAATTCTGATTCCAAAGTTCAAATGGGAGGTCAATTCAATGGACTTTATCACAGGTTTGCCAAGGGCAGTGAGACAACACGATTCCATCGTGGTTTTGGTGGACAAGTTGATGAAGGTTGTGCACTTCATTCCAGTGAAGTATACATTCTCATCTAACGATGTAGCACACATGTTTATTAGAGATGTCGTCAAATTGCATCTTGTTCCAAAGAATATTTTGTCAGAGAGGGATGCAAAATTCACTTCCCAATTTTGTGTTATCACCAAAAAATGATCAAATAGCCATTCCTAAATAGATAGATTGAAATACACCATGTAGGATTAATTTTACCATAGTAAAATCACTTTCACCATGGGAGATAATTTAGTAAACCATTTTTATTAAATTATTTTCTGATTAAAATATAAAAAAAAACCCATGAAAATAATTAGATAAATCATTATTTATTTAATTTTCTCTAGGAATAATTATTAAATCATTGTTTAAATAATTGTTCCTTGTCACATTTGACTAAATCCCCTAGGAATGATTAAATAAATCACTATTTATTTACTATTCCTTAGTTATATTATTGGAATAATTGTTAAATCACTATTTAATAGTTATTTCAATTTTACACCATTCTTAATCCTCGTGAAATAATTAATAAATCATTTTATTTGTTAATTATTTCTAAATAAAGATATTTGGCCATTTTCAATATATTTTCCCTGTCCATAAATATAAGGAAATATTCCTAATGGTTAGATCTTTATTCGGTCAATATTATTTTATTATTCTCCACTTTCGAGATTAACTCAATACTTTGTTATAAATAGGAGGGTTTTACATTCATTCTTCACCATGATCATTATCATTGTCACTGTTATCATCTCTTTTCTTTTGAGCTCCCATTTAATTTTTCCACACTATTTTGGGTTTTTCACACATTGAGAGAGAAGACTGATCACTGAAGCATCAAGGACATCAAAGGACCCATCCCACAGAGGGGGTTTGCAATCCCTTTTGTCGACCTCCTTCACCATGTGTCATCAATAAAAGAATTTGTTCATATTAAAATCTTTCCATTTGGGTTATTGCATTGGATATCTTTATTGTTGTTTTCTATTTTGGATCGTATATGTTTTTGTTGCAATTTTTCCACTTTTTATTGCAAGTTTGAATCGTAAGCAGCCACAAATTTTTGTTAGGGTCACTTGTCACCTAGTGACTTAAGTGAAGTATTTTTGGTACGACTTCCAAAAAAATTCACACTAACAAATGGAGACTCCAGTGGTGTAATAACAACGTTCTTGTGTGACTGAAGTTCTAGTAAATTTCAAGTTTTTCTACAACTATTTTTATCCTCTCAATTTCTATTTATAGTATTATTTTATTTTTTGTCAAATTTTCAAATTCTCGTGGTTTTCTGGTTCTTTCTGTGGGTCACAGGTACCAACCAAGTAGGAGACAACAAAATCTGTGTGAGATCTGACAATCGAGAGTCATGGGAGAAAAACAATTTTTTCATCCCTAGATATGCATTCCATAGTGCATTATTTGGCTCAAAAACTGTGTTTTCCACTGTTCCAGGTCAGTACATGTGTTTTGGTATTTTTTCGGAAACTTTTTAGAATTTTTTTAGATTTGCTGAGACTGTTGTCTGTAAACTAGGTAGGGTAATTTACCTCTATTTTCAATGTCTCCTAGGCCTATATTCTCTTATTTTTTCTCTTTAAGGAAGTAAAAATCCCCCTAGGTTTTAGCGTGCACCTCCACATTGTTAGGAAGAGATTGGTTGAGTGAGGAGTC
Organism: Pinus taeda; assembly: GCA_000404065.3. Lineage (NCBI taxonomy): Eukaryota > Viridiplantae > Streptophyta > Pinopsida > Pinales > Pinaceae > Pinus > Pinus taeda. The sequence goes on from APFE030697276.1 coordinate 90,279, forward strand.
TAGGGTTTCAGTATTTTTAGCCACTAATTTTTAGAGTCTGATCCATTACTTTTCAACACTTTTGGATAGGTCCTTTTAAATTTTTATCCCTTTATAGTTTAGTTTTTTCCTTTTCCCCTTAGGATCCCCTTGAGCATCCTGTTTTTTGGAGCTTCACACCTATCATTTGCCGCATTTTTCACCTCCAACTTTGTTGTTTGTCTGCGCCATTTATAGAAGATTAGTGCCTGTAGATCTCAATCCCTTGACATGAGGCCTTTAGGAATTTTTATGTGTATTTAAAGAGCTTCTTTTCCATTTCTTGCTTAGCTTCGTGATAGCCTTTATGGGTGGGGTTTTGTGTGCATGATTGGTTGTTTAGTTTATGTCATTTTCATATTTATTTACAGTATTTTAGCAATTTATTTTTAGCAACACATTGAATCATAAAACATGTTCAATTAACTGATCCACTTGACACATTATTCTCACACACTCACACCCTAAGCGAACATGAGATTGGTTAACACTGCCAAGCCAAGACTTGAAACACTACACCTTAATAACTCAACACACATAGATCAAGCCCACGTGGGCACCAAGGCCATAAAATATTTGTAGTGTAGGTGTAGGAGTGGTGGGATAGGATTCCAACAACACCCATTGATCACTTTCAGTGATACATAGAAGTTGACATATTAGGGAGCTTAAAATCCTTCACCATCCCATGGTCCAAAGTTGGAGTGTGTTAGAAACCCAATTCATAGGGGATTAGGCTAGGTAATCATGCGAGCAGTTTTCCTCAAGGTTACCCAACCTGTGGAATGGAATCCTATGCATTGGATGACTACCAAGAAGCTCAAGACTCAACCACCCCCATGGGATGAAGGTAACAATAGTGATGAATCTTAGGAAAACACCTTATAGGATTGGTTGTGTGAATTATTTGGTTCTCGACCCTACCTTTCTATGGACAACTCTGCTTCTAGGGATGAGATTCTGTCAAGTAAGAAGTTATTTGGAAGGCCATTTAAAACAATAGATTTAGGATTGTTTGAGGATTTAGATCACCTATAGGTTAGAGGTATTTTTATTTTATATGACGTGTTTTCTTGTATTAGAGTAACATCATTAATATAGTTATTTTACACTTGGCACCACTATACTAGGTGTTTGATTTTTGTTTGTTACTCTTTTATTCCTATCATCACCCTTTAGTCCTTAGGGTCATTATTGTCTTGACATCATTGCACCCCCTAGGTGTTTGTCTTGAAGACTTCGAGGTCTTCAACCTCAGTTCCCATTAGGACATATTACTCCTCCTCCTCAAGTTAGAGTACATCCTCCTAGTCCTTCATCGATGTTGCAAATAATATTGACAGGGGGGGTGAATCAGCATTATCTGACCAATTATTTCCTTTAATAAAATCAGAACATATACTTTACTTCGGTTAGGTGAACCCACGCATATACGCAACTTCAGATAAGGAAACCCGCGTATACCATGCAAATTTATAATTTACTTTATTCTACAGATGTTGATCATTAAGTTATGCAACAGAATCATATGAACAGTTACCAGGAACAGTAAAACAGATCAGAAGACAACCATACACAAGAACACAAGATATAAGGTGGAAACCCAATGTGGGTGAAAACCACCTGCTGCAATTCGTCTGTATCTTCTTTTTAATTAGAAACTCCTTTTTACAATGATTCTTTACTGGTGCAGTCCTTTACTAGTACATAGGCTACTACCTGTAGAGAGCTACAACCCTCTCTCGTTTTCCAGATTCTCCTAGAAGGGAGCTACAACCCCCTTAGTTCTTGTACTAGCTAAGATACTAGTACGCAGACTGCTACCTGCAGAAGGCTACAACCGTCTCTTTCTTCCAGGGACCACGTTTCATAAATTTTTAGACTGGATCCACAAATAACATCAATCAAAAATCAAGAATCACCATTTCACCTATCACGACTGGATCACAATAAACACTTCTCTGTGAACTGTACCCAAATCACAGTAACTGTAATCACACCTCACATTCTAAACCCAGATCACTGGAATAATCAACAGAAGTAGCTAGAACATAAATTATGAGATGTACGCTACTTCAATATTCAGAAACTTGCGTGCATACGCTTCTGTGTTAAGATCAACCTGCGTATACGCACTTCCAACTTCTAGGAACTGCGTGTATACGCACCTGTGCTAAGATCAACCTGCGTATATGCACTTCCGACTTACAGAACCTGTGTGTATATGCACCTTCGCTTCACTGAACCTGCGTACAGATCTATAAAGATAATTTACCCCTTCAAATGTTCAGATATTAGTTTACCCAGATAACCAGATTTATTGATCAAGCAAGCGCCATACAGAACAGACCAAAATCATACAAAGATACTATCATTCAAGCCTTAAGATTTTGACCCATCAAAAAGAACTTATCCTTCTCCTTGCACCCAGGTTCCTTCTTCCTTAAAATCCCGATCTGCACCATAACCCAATCATTGTATTCCAGATCTAGCACTTTTTTAGATACTCAATAATTCAAATGATCCCTTGTCAAATGATCTCCTTCCTCTTTTATAGCCTTAGGCCTTTCACAATACCACGGTCCAAAACCATAACAATTCAATACCATGGACCCAATACTTGGGATCAACACTTATGATGAGATACCATGGCCCAAAACCATAGGTTCAACTACCAAGGATTAAATACCACGGACCAGAAACAAGTTTTCCCACATGTACGCGATTTTCCTTGCATGAAAGTGCGTGTATATGCATACGCGCCTTGGGAATGTCCAAACCGCGTGTATACACAGCTTCGTCAAAGTGAACCTGCATATATGTCTTTTTCTTCTTTCTGAGTGCCTGAACTGTGATCTGTCACCAAAGTGAGTTGCCATCAAGGACAACATCAGTGCCATAGCACCAAACCTATGCCATAATGCCAACAATCTCCCCCTTTGGACTTGATGGCAACCCCAAGATCCTAAAAGTCATTCTCCCCCTTTGTCATCAAGGGCAAAGGGTTGTGCTCCCCCTGATTACATGCTGAAATCTCTATTCTACTGTGCTGACCAAGCTCCCCCTGACTTGTAGGCAAGATCTACAAAAAGATGTTCTTCAAGAAGAACCATGACTTATACATCACAAAAGACCTTCCTATCACCAACAGACTCTATACATACATCCATCACCCAACCAAGTGGGGAGACATCAGAAATTTACATATGACAACCAATTACATTACATCATTCATCCCTAGCATAGTGGGGAAACCAAAATAGGCCGTTACATGACCTTGATGAAAAGAAGATATACATGACATAGAGATGAAATATTTAAAGCAAGACTATGAAAGTCATCAGTAACTACTATCAGTAGCATTTGTCGATCATTATTCAGATCAACAACCATGTTCTCTCTCTGTTGTTCTTCTGCAAGAGTTCCACCTGAAACCAACAACAGTTGAGAGCTTGAACCAAAAGCTTCTAAGGTAATGCCAACAATGCATCACTAGAAGATTATCTGCTCCCCCTGAACCTGTGCCAGATGGTCTCTGTCAGACCAATATCAGACTATCTTCAACCAGAGTCTGTCCCTACTGATATCCTTCAAACCTCCATATACGCGACCGTATCTACATAAACCTGCGTATGTACGCGGATCCACCTCATCCAACTCACGTACAACAACTTTTCTCTGAAACAGACAAGTTTCAACACCAGGATGAAGCATCAACTACTCCCAACTTCTGTCCGAGGTATTCGAATGTTTCCCTGGGCAGTGGTTTGGTGAGTATATCAGCCACTTGTTCCTTAGAAGGAACATACTCCAACTTGACTTTTTGTTCCAGCACTTGTTCCTGAGGAAAATGATATTTGATAGGTATGTGCTTGGTCTTTGAATGCATGACTGGATTCTTTGAAATGCTGATTGCACTTGTAT
>APFE030697285.1:0-36383 GCA_000404065.3 Pinus taeda
TTGCCAAACGAAGGATAGGGTTCCAAATCCATGCATACAACACCGTCGCTTCCAAGTTTGTTACGAACTACCGGGTTGATAAAAGTAAAGAAGGGAGTCCCAGGAGTTGCAGCATTATTGCTGCAATACTGGAGCCCACCAGGTACCCCTTTTTTTCTCCGAGGGCTAGAGGGTGAGATCAAAATATTCTCCGAAAATAATTCCTTTCGATAATTAGAGGAATCAAAAATTAAGTCGAGCTTGTACTCATGTGACATAAGGATGATTGTGATTGCAATCACTATAACCACTAGGTGACCATGACCCTTACCATAGACACAGATAGATCAAGATTTTAGATGGTGGTTTTTACAAAAAAGGTGCCTCAATAATACACTTCATCACTAACTGATGTACCACCTACAGGATAACTTTAAACTTTATTCTTTAAACTAATATTAAAATTTTTATTGCTTTGAAAGTTGAATTTTAATTTGTAATTCTTTGAAAGTTGGTTTTAATTGTAATTTTTTGGGTGGTTGTAATGATATCTTCATTTATTGAGATAATAACATCATGTAGATGGAAGAATATCTTATATTTTTGCTTGAATTTTTGGAAAATAAATAAATAAATTACGTTAGAAGTTCGAGCTATGAAAACTTACAAACTCAAATTTAAAAAGCATTAAAATTATTGTAAAAATTGCATAAAATGGATATATTCATATATCCTATTGTGAAAATGTTGCATAAAGAAGATTCCTTATCTCACAAATTAATGGGTGGCATACCTCAAATATAATGTTTGATTAAGTCGTAATGTTTAAAATAAGTTATTATTTTTATGTGAAAAAACACTTTTGCAATCTTACGAGGGAGATGTATAATCTTGTGTTTACATTAACACATAACATTTAAAAATATATATTAATAACAAAGTTAGAGGGATAAAGGAAACGAAGATATTATGAGGAGGTAATTAACCCCAATCTTGAAAATAAAAAATATCTATTTGTCTTTCTTAACGTTAAGAAGAAAATGAACATTTCTAAGATAAAAATTAATTCTCATGAACTTTAATAGTGAAACCACACATCAATTCCGAAAATGCCATGGGATGAAAAAGTTTCTCATCTTTGTTATACTACAATGGTAGAATATGAAAAACACTTTCTCTTAAATAGTCCTTTTATACCCACATTCAATGTAATTTTTAAAATATTTGTCACACTAGCAACCTTCTTGATATTTTAAGTTAGCTAAACATAACTAAACTATGTTGATCTTGAAACCTTTCTATCACTACTTTTCGAGCATAGAAATAAAATGTTAAAGAATTCTCATTACTTTCTTACATTCTTCAAATCTAGTAAACTATATAAATTTTAGTAAACATATATATATATTCAAAACTTTCAAATAGAAAACTATTATTATTATTATTAAAAATCCAAAGCAAAATAACAAACATTAACTTTCAAATATCAAACTATTATTATTATTATTAAAAATCCAAAACAAAATAACAAAAACAAATCTACTATGCATACTACTTGCTTTTTATATTAAAAGTAAAAAGTGAAATAAAAATCATCTATATTAGTTGCTCCATCCACTATTCAAGCATGAAAGAGCCTATGCATAGACACACATATATATATAACACTTTTTAAAATTTTATTAATTCCAAATCATAAATAATAAATGAATTTTATTAAAATTATAGAAATATAGAAAGTCTAATATATTTTGAAATTCTAAATATATAGTGAAAATATATGTAATTAGAAATTCTTTTAAAATAAAAAAGGGGCAATAAATTGAAATAGGCCAGTGAAAAAACAAAAAAAAAAACAAAAAAAGATTAAAAAGATTCAATTGTTGTTTTCAATTTGTAATTTCTAATCTTGCAAATATTTTTGCATAAAAAACGGTGATGAGCTATCTACATGGAAAATTTCTAAAATATTTTTTTACAGAAAAAATGGTAAGCAACTATCCACATGACATTTGTTATGCAAATTTATGACACTTAGCCAATATATATATTTTTAGATTTTTTATTTTTTAATATAGTTTTTATATCCAATAATCAGTTCAAAACCACATAGCTCTCAACCAATTATATATATATATAAATTTAAGATTTTTTCAATTTTTTTTAAGTTTTTATATAATTTATTTATACATTTAAAAATAATTAAAAATTACATTTTTTTAATAAACAAAAAAAATATTTCAAAAAAAATATTTAAAAAAACTTATAAAATAGTTTTTTTAAAGAAAATATCATAAATACTTAATAAAAATCTTAACTAAATAATAAAATATAAGAAATTTATTATACAATAATACTTAAAATTAAAAAATAATAGTAAACTATCCATATTAATTGCTCCACTATTCAAGCGTGAAAACATATATTGACGAGGCAGACTCACTGTTCCAAAGTCTCAAATGGAAGACAGGCTGAGAATGGTGCGTGGATCCTTCGACCCACAGATAGAAAGCTACTCTAGTGAAATATATAAGTAAAAAACGCATATTTATATATTCAGTGTATTTCATATCTAACAAGTTTTATTTTAAATATTTATCTGTGGAAGTGGATGTAATAATAGTTAAATATTTAATGAAATAGTTGGAAATGTATAAGGTAGTTTAATTTATTGATGAAATAGATTTTCACTAGAATTTATTAAAATTTGGTAATATAATTTCAAGATTTTTTGTTGTTTAAAATACAATTTTGAATGTATAAATATATTCAACACGCTAACATAAATTTTTATGCAACCCATAACAAATTAATAGTGTTAAAACAAGAATGTGTAATCACTATGCAATCATAATGCACAAAGAAATAGTAGAGGTCATTCATTTAAATAAACAAGAGTAGTAGCTAAGCTAGCAAGAATTGTTTTAGTGACTAGAGAGGGCGGCCATCCCAGGGTGGGTTAGTACCAATGCCGAGTCGTGGCTCGTTGTTTGGAACAATCCGAGAACGTTAGAAGCATATTTTAAGCCAGAAAGAAGGAGAATTTTTTATATCAAGTCCCTTCTAGTCATAGCAACAGAAAGAAGAACACCTAATACTAAAACTCTGGAAAACTCTGTTACCTAGTTTAGGAAAACCTCTTTAAATTACACATACGAAATAGGTAAAAATCCTTAATTATTGATGCAAATGTTTAACAATACAAAAAAATAATTTTCATTCTTGATGAAACTCCATTAGTTTGTGGAGACAAAATACAAAAAATAGCTTCATGCAAGGCAAAATTCCATAGCATGGAAGCAAACAATGCAAGGTCGAGCTTCACAGTCTCGATGCCATTAAACAAGTACATACCAATAAAATTTAACGGAAAGGACTCTAACAAATAACCAGAATAATTAACAAGCCATGGAACAATATTTATGCCCAAATCGACGACAAACCCCTAAGATAGGCAGAGCATCTGAGAAAACGAAGATAACTGTAGAGAAATCATGAGATAGAATCTTCTTCCAAAGGAAATAAAACTGCAGACAAATCATTTCTCGGAGAAAATACAGAATTATAATCTGGAACATAGCCAACCGAGCGGTAGAAGCTCCAACTCCTCTAGACCCAGGTGTGAGTCATGCTAACGGAGCTACCTCTACATCAAAGTGACATAACCAATTCATTAAACATTGAAAAGAAGAAACTGAAATAACAAGAGCTATAACGTAGTATGTTTACTTTATTTTTCTTACCTAGCACGGTTTGGCTAGTTCTTTCCAAGAGAATAAAACACTTCCATCCATGTGAACCATGAACAACAACAATCCTGCAACATGAATGTGTCGGAGGAACAATTAGAAACCAAACCAAATGACCAGAAATTGTAGAGCGTATCTCGGCAAGGCGATGCGGGAAATGAGTGAAATGACAACAAATGGGATATGTCTCTTTTACCCTAACATATTCAAATATAACAATTTGAAAAGGTACTAATGAAAAGCTACTTGTTTATTTGATGATCAATACCTCATTAATACTTGTTTATTTGATGATCAATACCTCATTAATAGGATAAATGCATATAACCTTACTCTCTTGGTAATTTATGTATTGTAAGGTAATTTACACATTATAAAAGTTTTTATTTTTTTTTATTTTTTTTTGGTGTCATCTTATAAGTGGTATCAGAGCCACATGTTTCCACACTAGGCCTGAATGGATAATGCAGAATAACACAACATTTTTGTTTCACAGATGGGAGCCGAACATGCATGGAGGGATATCATCAACAACATCAAGAAGTATGACCTCGAGAAAAAATTTTACACCACACGCAGGAACCAATCGAGAAGTATGAGTACAATTGGGAGAAGGCCATCGCAGAAATATCGATGCAATGTTATTAGAGACTGTGCAGCAATTCCAAATCGAAATGGAAAATTTACAAGCCGATGATGAGAAATTGAGACTTGAACAAGAAAGGATCTCGAAGAGTTTTTATGATAAACAAAATCAATGGCATCCCACTCCCACCCTTGAAGATGAAAACATAAATGAGGAACATCAATAAAGAGAGGAAAATTTTGGAATGGATGGGAGCCAAATGGATAAGGATGAAGGATCAAAAAACATCATAGGTGGAAAAGGGAATAAAAGACAAAAAACTGAGCTATAGGGGGAGTTTAAAAAGATTAAACCACCTACACTTGATGGGGAAAAGGAGGAAGTTTCAGAGGCCTGGCTAATAAACATGAACATGTACTTTCAGATTTATGAATACGAAGATAATTTAAAGGCCAGATTGGCAATTTTCCAATTACAAGGAAAAGCCACTTTATGGTGGGAGGCAGTAAAAAATGGTATGGGGAGTATATGAACAAGAATATTCGTGGGATCAGATTCGAAAACATTTCAAAGGTAGATATCTAATTGAATGATTTTATGATGAAAAGGGAAAAGAATTCCATGATCTGAGGGTGGGGCATAAAACCATGGATGAGCTCGTGACTAAATTCACGTCAATTACTAAGATATGTACCCTATATACAAGAGGAAAAAGTTAAGGTGAAACACTTTATTAGCATCTTGCCAACTTTTATGAAGGAAAGAATAGAGTTTGACAGTCCAAAAACCATGGATGAAGCTATATGAAAGGCCATAATCTGCTAGAAATGAAGTAGAAATGAGAAGCTAGCAAAGAATGGTTAGCTAGAAAAGGAAAAAAATTACATCTAATTTTAAGAATACAAAGCCTCTCAGTTCCAGGAATATGTTTAGAAAATAACAAAATGGAGTTTCAGGGAAAAATCAAATGAAGCCGAGACCACCTGGTGAGATTCAAATCACTGAAGCATCCAACAAACCAGAGGGCATCCAACAACAAAATCCACTGTTGCAATAATGGGATTGTGGGGAGCCGCATTATTACAATAACTACCCCCATATTATTACAATAACTACCCCCATCGTACTAGAGAAGGGCAAGTAGAAAATGTTTGGGAGGCCTCCACAGTTGGAGATTTGGCCAAAATAATTCCCGAGATAAATGTAGCTTTAGAGGACAATCAAGCCAAATATCAACCTTCCATGGTGGAATTTTAAGGTAAAATCCTTAATCATCATGTATCCATTCTGATTGGCGCAGGAGCAAGTCTGAGTTATGTTAGCCCTAAGATAGTTGAGTTATGTCATTTGAACTCTACCAAATTTAAAACTCCCTCGCTAGTGTAGCTAGCCACTGGGGCCAAGCGTAGGGTAACAATTAAGGTAGAAAATTGGCCATTAGAAATAGTTCGACAACCAGTAACGGTAAATTTAAACATGTTACATTTAGGATCATATGATGTACTCATGAGAATGGATTGGTTAGAGAAACATTGGTCATTGGTTAATTACAAAGACAAAACTATTAGTTGTCTCTCTGAAGAGGGTGTTAGAGAATAAACTCAGGGAATTAGAAGACATGTTAAGTTGTGACTAATTACTGCCAATTATTTAAGTAAATGTATTCGAAAAGGTTATCAGGTGTATGTTATCTAGATAAGTTATACAAACTCCAAGGACAAAGCTACTACTTTAAGGGATATACCTATTATCAAAGAATTTGTAGATGTGTTTCCTGAAGAGATACTAGGCTTACCACCCAAAAGGGATATTGATTTCACTATAGAATTAATACTAGGGGCTACCCCAGTATTAAAATCCCCTTACCGAATGAGTGTACTCGAGTTAACTGAACATAAAATGAAACTGCAACAGTTGTTGGATAAGGGCTATATTAACCCAAGTGTGTCACCTTGGGGGCACTTGCATTGTTCGCAAGGAAAAAATATGGTACATTGTGATCATGCATTGATTACCGACAACTTAACAGGTTAACTGTCAAGAATAAGTACCCTTTACCAAGAACTGATGATCTGTTTGATCAAGTTAAAGGAGCCACCATATTTTCTAAAATTGATTTGCAATCCGTGTACCATCAGATTAGGATAAAAGATGAAGATATTTGTAAAACAACATTTAGAACATGTTATAGGAATTATGAGTTTATTGTGCTACCATTCATACTCACCAATGCTCCAGCAACCTTTATGAGTCTACTGAATGGTATTTTTCATCCATATTTGGATGAATTTGTTTTAACTTTTTTTCACGATATATTGATTTATTCTAGAAGTTTAGAGGAACACAAATAACACCTTTGGATAGTGCTACATGTCTTGCAAGAGAATCAATTATACACTAAATACAACAAATGTTATTTTTATAAGGACTAGATTCATTATTTGGGGCACATTATCTTTGCTGAAGGTATAACTGTGGATCCTGAAAAAATTAGAACTATCATGGATTGGTCAATACCAAAAACTGTGATAGATATAAGATCCTTTATGGGTCTGGCTGGTTATTATCGAAGAGTCATAAAGGGATTCTCAAAACTTACATACCCTATCAACTCCTTGTAGAAAAAAGGAAGAAATTTTTGTTGGACAGCTGAATGTCAGCACAACTTTGAACTCCTGAAACAATTGTTAACCACTGCCCCGGTACTTAAGGTAGTTGATCCTGAACAAGAATTTATAGTTTGCACAGATACTTATTAGGAGGGGGTTGGTGGTGTATTAATGCAAGAGGGGAGAGTGATAGCTTACAAATCACACAAGATAAAGGATCATGAGCAGAGATATTCTTCTTATGACCTGGTATTTACAACAATGATGCACACTTTGAAAATGTGGTGACATTACTTGTTAAGGAAAAGATTTATCCTAATGACAGATCATAGCAGCTTAACGAGTTTCTTCAAGCAACCTAATCTAAATGCTCAACAAGCAAGATGGATTGCCTTCCTAAGCGAATTCGATTTCAACATCAAACATCTAAAGTGAAAGGAAAATTGAGTAGCTGATGATTTGAGTAGGAAGTTACATCACCTATATGAAGTATCATTTAGCAAGATAGAAAGAAACTTTGTAAATCAAATCCAGGAAGCAACTATAAAAGGCCTTGAATTCGAATTCCTTTGGTAGCAAGCTAAACAAATTTTAGACTTAGGGAAACAAGGTGACTATGGTATAAATCTAGGCCAGTTGTTGACTTTCAGAAGAAGAATTTATGTGCCGAATCAAAAGGCCATCAAGCAATATATGTTAGATGAATTTCACAAAAGTCCATATATGGCACATCCAGGCTATCAAAAGTTGTTTTCTGCAATTAAAAAGGGTTAGTTTTAGCCAAGAATGAGAAGAGATATTGTAGAATACTTAGCCAAATTCTTGGAATGTCAGTAGGTTAAAGCAGAACACCAGCACCCAGCTAGACTGCTTCACCCACTCCCAATTCTTGAATGGAAATGGGATACAATTACATTGGATTTCCTAGCAAGCTTACCTAGATCTAGGAAGAAGAACGATTCCATCATGGTGGTGGTGGATAAGCTAGGTAAGACAACCCAGTTTATTCTTATCAAATCCACTTATAAAACTGTGGAAATCACTGACATATTTATGAAAGAAATTTTTAGATTGCATGGTTTTCCTAAGGTGGCGATATATGATAAAGATGTTAAATTCACCTCTGCATTCTAGAATTTTTTTTTTGTTAGTTTGGGAACTCAAATTCAGTTTAGCACCGCATATCACCCATAGACTGATGGGTAGACCGGACGAGTAAACCAAGTCTTGGAAGACATGCTGAGGATGTAAGCAATGCAACAACCTATTAGATGGTAAGAGTATCTCCACTTAGTGGAATATGCATGCAACAACAACTATCATGAATCCCTCAAAATGAGTCCATTCAAGGTGTTGTATGGGAAGAAGTGTAGAACACCAACCAATTGGATTAGTTTTAAAGATAAACTAATTCTAAGGTCTAAATGATGGTAGAAATTGAAGCGGTACAGAAAGTACAACATATTTTAAAAGCCACCCAAGATAGGCATAAATCATATGCTGATAAAAAAAGAAGATATAGAGAGTTTCGTGTTGGTGATCATGTTTATGTGAGAGTAAAGCCTAGGAAAAGTTCCTTAAAGTGGGAGGGGGGGGGTGTTGTTGCGCAAAGATATCTCCTCGCTACTGTGGACCTTTCCATATTATTGAAAGGATAGGGCTAGTAGCTTACCAGCTTGCTCTTCCAGGCCACCTACGAATTCATAATTTCTTTCATGTGTCACTATTAAAAAATATATATTTATGACCCGAGGCATATCATTAATTGTCAAGAAGTGTAGGTAAAGAAAGCATTAACAATATTTGTCTCTATTTACCTTTAAGTTAATTTAATTTATAAGATTAGTAACAAGTAGATGATGGATGATGTAAGTAGAACCAGATGAAGAGTTCTTGGTAGAACCACTGCGTATTCTAGAATGGAGAGAAATAATGTTGTGGACCTAATTAAGTTGGAAAGACCTAATTTAAGTTAGTTAAGGACCTAATTAAGTTGGAAAGACTTTTTATTTAAAAGAGAAAATAAATGGTTATGATTTAAAAAAATTTCTTTTGTTATCTAAAATGGAAAAACTCACGGAATGACCACAAGATTTCCTAACTTCCAGGTATTTGGAGGAAACTATTATTCCTTACCTCCAAAGGATTTAAAAAAAAAAAAGAAAATTCAGGAGGAGGAATTTTAGAAAATTTCTGGTAGACAAAAGTAACAACAAAGATATGAGTTGAGGCAATATGTTATCAAAGAGCCAAGTTACTAAGCTAGAAAGGACCAGTGGAAGGCTCTAATCCATATCAAAATTTTGAGTTCAAGCCGGGTCAAGTGAGACGTTGATGCCATTGAAAAATCTTAGAAGAAACCTCTCCAATGTACCTGTTGTCTGGAAGTTGGGAGAGCTCAGGGGGAGAACTGGTTGTAAAGGCCATTCTCATTGGAAGGGAGGAGTGGTAGCTTCTAAGGAGTTTTTCCTCAACATATCTACAGAATGCAGATAAATACTGGAACTCTTAGAATTATTAGATTTTACAGTAACGATTTCTGAATATAGAATATAGTGTTGTGTGTCACTAATTTGCTTTGGCCAATAATTATGAGAGAGGAAAGGCTAGATATTAACAAGAATTTCTTTTATTTTGGAATTCAAATGTTGTATCTATTTATGATAAAGTTCATGCACAATATTTCTTTTATTCTGGAATTCAAATGCAGTATCCATTTATGATAAAGTTCATGCACATTATTTCTTTCTAGTGATATGAAAAGAAAATATATAAATTGGACTATTGTAATACGATTCCAAAATGAATCTAAAAACTATTGATAACCCTACTATTAACCATGATTGAAAGAAGGAAACAAAAACAATCTTTCACCCCAAACAATGGAATTATATTTGCGAGGAATATTATTCTTCATTACATTATAACAATAGGGTACTTCTTGAAATAAATAGAATGAGCCAAAGCCAGAAGCTTGAAGTATTTCTTACCAGAGTAGAATTTAAGGAAATAAAGAAAAGAAGTAATGTACAATTTTGTGCATCAAAAGAAGTTAACATGAATCTTTATGCAACCCATAACAAATCATTAGCATTAAAACATGATTGTGTAATCAATAAGAAATTGTTGGAAATACTGAGAGGGGGGGTGAATCAATATTTATTTTCAATTATTATTTTTAACGGGAATAAACATTTATATTGGAACAGAGAAATAGATAACAGGAATAGATGCTTTTATTAATGTGATATTTGCAATAAATCAAGTACAATATATCTATATCTATATCTATCTCTCTCTCTCTCTCTATATATATATATATATAGTTTCAATCAGTTGCTAAGCACCAACTTGGACTCTTTGTGAGGCTCCAACCTCCAGAGCACCAACTCTGTCTTGTCAAGGCACCAACCTTGAATTTAGGAGCACCAACTCCGAGGACACTAATCTTTTCAGTTCTAAGGCACCAACCTCAAGGGCTCCAACCCTCTGTTGTAAATTGTCTGGATCTATTTGGTTGTAATTCTCTGCTCCCAACCCTATTGGACCTATGACTTACTTTTGTCCTCCTGTTTCTTCCACTTCTACTAGAACTTCGGCTTCCTTTGTTTCTTATTGTTCACCAGCAACACTAAAATTTCCTTGTTCTCTATTTCATATGCCTGATACGCCTGACTTTTGGCTTCCTCCTTGCTCGCTTGAGCTTGGGCTTCCTCAACGCTCGCTTGATCTTTCAGCTTGCTCTATGCTCACTCTTCAGCTTCCTCTGTCTCTTCAAATTCATCAATACTCACATGACATGTTAACTAGGAAGAGAGGCCATCTTTATTATTATTCAAACAATAGAATTATTCTTTACGGAAATCACAACATTCATGAATAGTCAGAGTTATTCCTTTAAACCCACAATCGAAATCACAACATTCTGGAGGTCTTTATAAGTCGTGCCCATAGTACAGCCAATGACCAATAGCTAATTCCCCTTTCGACATAGTGGATGCGATATAACATTAGGGCATGTTATAATAGTGGTCCTCATTTTGCACCATTGATTTCTTCTGTATTAGATCCGACGATCAACACTCAGTCCGATCAACACAATCCATTAGAAGCTTGTTGCGCAATAGATCTCTTCTCTCCAGATCTAACAGTCCTGACTTAACCCAATCAACCCAAAAACCGTCCATTGATCCTTCGCTGTCGATCAACACCGCATTTGATCCAACGCTTGATAACGATATCGGGTGAGCTACATGCACGAGGATTACCCGCCCGATAAAGCAGTTTCCTCCTCCTCTGATGTGGGACGTGTCAGTTGCTTAATGGAATCGGATGACTCCCTCCTATTACCACTTACTACTTATGCTAAACCTGATAAACCATTTCCACTTATAAAACCACCCTTCTCTTTGACTAACGCCTGAGCTATTTAGCGCCCGATGACTGTAGATCTTATACCATCGATGGATGCGATGGCTCCTCCGATTTCCTCATCTGCTAACACTTAAATTAATCTTTGTCGTTCATTTCTTTGACTTTACGCTACGCGACTTAATCTTGGCCGCTCATTACAAACAATCTCATCTGTTGATCTCCAAGATCCAACAGTTTCTGTGCGTTCAATCTTCATCTCTCTCCTCACTTTGACTTTGATTCATTTCTTAGTGTTTTTCCTGTGGTTTTGGGATTTCTTTAGGGTTTCGGCCTTTCACTTTTCTGCTGCTCAACTCTCTCTGAGCTTGCCTTTTGCGAATTCATACATCATTGATTCTCTCTAAGCTTCACTCTGATTCTTCAGCCAAATTCAAAGACCCATTATGATTTCTCTGTCTCTTCTCCTCCTCTCTGTGTTTCACTGAATTCGGCATGCACACAACAACTAATGACCTCTTTGCTTCCAATGACCTCTTCCTCTTACGCTTTGGCTTCATGATGGCTTCTGATAACCTTTCCGATGAAATATTTCGATATGCTTCTCTTGATAGCTCATGTAACTTCTGATATTCTCTGCTTTGATATTTTGCAATACTCATCTGATGTGTTCCTCTTCTGATGGCTTCCCTGATGGCTTTCCTCCTTGGCTTCTTGCTCGTATTTCTTCATGGATCCACTCTGCTTGGCTTCACATCATTGTTTACTCTTCCAGAATATTTCCATATTGAAATCAATGACAATCTAGGTCAACAATCTACCTATTTGTCGTTGATGGCAATATTCTTCTTCTCTCCCCCTTTGACATCAGTGGCAAAGGAGTGCACAAGGACTCCCGCTGTTGAAATGATCCCACTGTCAAAATGCTCCCCCTGTCCTACAACATATTTTATGAATCAACTTAAGTGATTCTAAAGAGATAACCCCCATCGTTTGAAGAAGATGTTCAAATGCTTCTTATGGAAGAGGTTTATGAAAATATCAACTATCTGCTCCTTAGTATTGATATATTCCAAGATGATGTTTTGTTTAGCTACTTGTTCATGAAGGAAATGATACTTGATTGGTATATGTTTGGTCTTTGAGTGCATCACTATATTTTTATTAAGGTTAATCATACTTGTGTTATCACAATAGATGGTAATTGGTTGATTTGTAGATAGTGAAATGTATGTATGCTTTTTGCTGAGCCAAGATACTAAACAGTCTCCTAGGAAGATCATCGACACTTCTGGCCCAATCAACATTGGTGTATGCAATAAAAGTAAGAGTTGAGCTCTTAGGGTACCAGAGACCGAAATCCGGTGTTCCTTTCAAGTATCTGAGAATTCTTTTTTACAACCAACGAATGGGATTGTTTAGGAGCTGATTGAAACCTTCCCACCATTCCTACTACTTGCATAATGTTGGGTCTCGTAGACAGTTAAGTACAGAAGGGCTCCAATTATTGACCTGTAATGAGTTGCATCTGTCAGAGGGAAGTCATCATTTTTGCTCAATTTGCAACTTGTGGTCACAGGTGTGCTCATGGGTGCACAGTCTTCCATTCCATATCTTTTAAGCATGTCTTTAAGATATTTGACTTGAGATATAAACATGCCTGCCGTGGTTTGAGATACTTGTAGTCCAAGGAAGTGAGATAACTCTCCTATCATTGACATCTCGAACTCTTTTGACATATTTTGAGAAAACTCATGGTTCATCTCATCATTATTACTAGCAAAAATCAGATCATCAACATAAACAAGTGTGACTAATAACTTATCCTCATCCGTCTTTATGTAGAGATTACTTCCTGTCACCCCCTTCTTGAAGCCTTGTTCTTGTATATAGTGATCAAATCTTGCGTACCAAGCTCTAGGAGCTTGTTTCAACCCATATAATTCATTTTTCAACATACAAACAAATTCTTTTCCTTCTATTAGATTAAACCCTTCTGGTTATTCCATGTAGACTTCTTCCTTCAGTTCCCCATTTAGAAATGCTGGTTTTACGTCCATTTGATAGATTTTGAATCCTTTTGAACAAGCAAATGCCAAGAACATCCTGATAGCTTCCACATGAGCTACTAGTGCAAATGCTTATTTAAAGTCAATTCCTTCAATTTGTGAATAGCCTTTACAAACAGGCCTTGCCTTTTTTTTGATGATTTTTCCATCTTCATTCATTTTGTTTTTAAACACCCACTTGGTTCCTATTATGTTTTTGTCCTTTGGACGAGGTACCAATTCCCATGTCTCATTCTTCTCAATTTGAGACATTTCTTCTTCCATGGCTTTTACCCAATGAAGATCCTTACTTGCTTGAGTAAATGTTTCTCGTTCTATCATGGATAGAAGAGCAATATCATTTTTCTTTGGTGCATTTGTCATCCTTCTTCGGGTTTGCATCCCTTCGTCTAAATTGCTAATAATCTACTCTTCTAGGTGATATATTTAGAGAAGTTTCATCTTTGAAGGAGTTTTAGATGGTTCTTTTTCCTTAGGTATTTCTTGATTTTTTCCTTCTTCTTCTTCAATGAGAGGATCAACTTCATGTTCTTCAATTTCTTTCTTTGGAAGGTCTTCATCAATCTTCACATCAATGCTTTCCACTATTTTCTGTAGTCAGTTATTATAGCACTTGTACGCTTTGCTCTGTGTAGAATATCCAAGGAATATCCCTTCGTCAACCCGAGAATCAAACTTTCCTAGTGAGCCATCATTGATTTTTATGAAGCACTTGCTTCCTAAAATCTTGAAGTATTTTATTGAAGCAGGTCTTCCTTTCCATAATTCATAAGGATTCTTTTCATTATTTGGTCTTAATTCAGTTCGATTCAAGGTATAGACAACTGTCCTGACTGCTTCTCTCCAAGTTTTTGGTTGCAAGTCAGCTGTTATTTACATTGTTCTTGCCATTTCTTGAACTGTTCGGTTTCTTCTTTGAACTACCCCATTTTTCTTGGGTGTTCTCGCATGATAGAGTTCTCTTTTAATTCCATGTATTTTATAGAATTCATTAAATTCTTTTGATGTGAATTCTCCCCCTCTATCTATTCTAAGGCACTTAATCTTTAAGTCCTTTTTATTTTCTACAAGAGCTTTAAGATTCTTAAAACATTCAAATTCTTTAGATTTATATTTTATAAAATATATCCACATCATTCTAGTATAGTCATCAACAAGTAAAGCAAAGTACCTTTCTCATTGGAGTGCCGGAGTTCTAGTTGGTCCACATAAATCAACATGGATGATCTCCAAAGGTTTTGATGTAGAAAACTCCTTGGTCTTGTGGCTGGTTCTGGTTTGCTTTCCATGTTGAAATGGAACACATATTCCTTGATTTGGTTTGAATAACATTGGAATGTCTTGTACTACATTAATCTTGTTGATATTGATCAAGTTATCAAAGCTTGTATGCCCAAGTCGCTTGTGCCACAACCAAATTTCATTTGTTTGACTTAAGTAGCATTTATCTTCTTGAATGTTGTTCAGAATATAGATGTTGTCTTGTGTTCCAACCCCTTTCGCCAAAACTTCCCCTGAGGAAGAGTTCCTTATTTCAAAATCTCTGGTGCTAAAGACAACATTATGTCCTTGATCACAGATTTGGCTAACACTCAGGAGGTTGTGTTTGAGCCCATTTACTAGCAACACATTTTGAGCTTTTCTTTTTCCATTAATAAGAGTAACAATTCCTTTTCCAGCAATTTTGGCAAATCCAGTTCCAAAGGATACATTTCCTTCCCTTTTGTTCAATGAGACAAACTTCCTTTTGTCCCTTGTCATGTGTCTGGAACACCCACTATCCACAAACCTATGATTTTCATTATTTTGAGCACATAGAGCTAGGCCACATTTATCCATGTTGGGATTCTAAGTTCTTGCTTTTCCTCTTTTGAGTGGGCAATTTTATTCATTGTGTCCATTATTATTACATAATGAGCAAATTAGATCAAATTTGGCCAAGGGATCAAAAGAATTGTAGGTATTGATTTTTCCTTTCCCTTTGGGGCCATATGGTTTGTTTATTTGATCCTTCAGTTTTGGTGTGTCATTCTTACGAGCCATGCAATGTCTAGCTTGATGACCAATTTTTTTACAATGGAAACAATGCCCAAAAAAGATAGTTTTGTACCTGTTGTAATAGCCATGATTTGAATCAACATCCGTCCTTGGAGTTACTTCCACTTCATTCTTTGGATTTGAGATGGGCCTTTGATGAAATACCATTTTGTATCTGTTGTAACATCCATGATTCGAATCAACATTCTTCCTTGGAGTTACTCTCTCTTCATTCTTTGGATCTAGGATGAGCATTTGATGAAATAATTTTTCTTCTTTTGGGTTGTTGGAAAGTACGTCGGCATAACTTTTCACATTATTCTTAGTGTTTGATGATTCTCCTTTAAAACCTATTCCAGATTTGTCATGTTGAGGTTTTTGATTATTTAAAATAGTTTCAAGTATTGGAGAGCTTTTCCAACCATTTTTAACTTGCTCCAATTCCTTCCTCACAAAATACTATTTCAGCTTCACGTTCTTTGCAAGCTTCTTCTTTTTCTTTTAGCTTATTTTTCAAGAGATCTTCCCTTCTTTTTATTTCCTCATTTTCTACCTGAGAGAAATGATTTTATTCTGTAATTTCTCGTTTTCTTCAATGGCACTTATTAACAATTCATCTACATTTCCATCTAGCCCTTAGTCATCATCATTTGTGAATGCCATGAATAATACTTCTTGGCTTCCAGCATGGTCATTTTCTTCATCTAATTCTTCATTATCTCCTTTGCGGTGAGGGAACTGGGTAGTTGATTTCTTTTTGATGACTACAAATTCATCTTCATCAGATTCATCTTGCTTAGTGAGGAAATTATTCTTATTGAACCCTTTCTTTTTTTATACCATCATTTTATAATTTTCTTCATCATCACTATCATGCTTATGAGGACATTTTGCAGCATATTGACCTATTTTTCCACATTTGAAACAAATAAGAGGGTATTTACCTTTTAGCTTAGATACTTTCTTCAACCTTCGTACAAATTGCGCCAATTCGGATTCAACATCGGAGTCATCACTATTGACATTCCTTTCTTTCCCCTTTTTTGATTTTGAGGCCTTGAATGCTACATCTTTGGAACTTGGGCAACATTTTCTCATCTCATAGGCAATAAGGATTCCATGGAGTTCATCCATCTTGAGAGTATCTAAATACTTCATTTCTTCTATGCCACTTACTTTAGAGTCAAATCTATCTAGGAGAGATCTTAAGACCTTTTGAACAATGGTGTTATCTTCAATGTTTTCTTCCAATCCTTTAAGAGAGTTGTCCACTTCAGCTACTCAGAGAAAGTATGATGCAATATATTCTTCATCATCCATTTTCAGACTTTCAAATTTCCTTCTATGAGTTTGAAGCTTTTCCTTCTTGACTTTAGAGTCCCCGTCGTATAAGCTAATTAGCTTATCCCATACTCCTTTGGCAGAGTTACAATTCATGACTTTTGTAAATTCAGAATCAGTGATTCCACTAGTGATGGAGTTTAAGGCTTTTTCATTTGCAACGTAGACTTTCCTCTCGTATTGATCTTTTGGAAGAGTGGAAGGATCTATGTACTCATTTATGACTGAATGCCAAACTTCAGGTCCAAGGGACACTAAGTAGTAGGACATTCTCTTTTTTCAGAAACCAAAATTTGTGTCATCGAACAGAGGAGGTCTTCCTCACACACCTTGATTTCTCATCATGACTAAGAATCCTTCTTCAAGATGTTAGGCTGATATGAAGAAGCCCGCTCTGATACCAATTGTTGGAAATATTGAGAGGGGGGTGAACCAGTATTTCTTTTCAATTATTATTTTTAATAGGAATAAAACATTTATATTGGAACACATAAATAGATAACAGGAATAGATGCTTTTATTAATGTGATCTTTGCAATAAATCAAGTACGATATATATCTATATCTATATATATATATATATATTATATATATTATATATGTATGTATGTATGTATGTATGTATGTATGTATGTATGTATGTATGTATGTATGTATGTATGTATGTATGTAGAGTTCCATTCAGTTGCCAAGCACCAAGTTGGACTCTTTGTGAGGCTCCAACCTCTAGAGCACCAACTCTGTCTTGTCAAGGCACCAACCTTGAATTTAGAGCACCAACTCCCAGGACACCAATCTTTTCAGTTCTGAGGCACCAACCTCAAGGGCTCCAACCCTCTGCTGTAAACTGTCTAGATCTGTTTGGTTGTAATTCTCTGCTTCCAACTCTACTGGACCTATGACTTACTTCTGTCCTCCTGCTCCTTCCACTTCTGCCAGAACTTTGGCTTTCTTTGTTTCTTACAGTTCACCAGCAACATTAAACTTTCCTTGTTCTCTATTTTATATGCCTATTACGCCTGACCTTTGGCTTCCTCATTGCTTGCTTGAGCTTTGGCTTCCTCAACGCTCACTTGATCTTTTAGCTTCCTCTGCGCTCACTCTTCAACTTCCTCTATCTCTTCAAATTCATCAATATTCACAGAACACGTTAATTAGGAAGAGAGGCCATCTTTATTATTATTCAAACAATAGACTTACTCTTTACAGCAATCGCAACATTCATGAATAGTTGGAGTTATTCCTTTAAACCCACAATCTCAATCGCAACATTTTGGAGGTCTTTATAAGTCCTTCCCGTAGTATAGCTGATGGTCGATAGCCGATTCCCCTTCTGATGCAATGGATGTGATATAACATTAGGGTGTGTTATAATAGTGGTCCTCATTCTACACCATCGATTTCTTCTGTATTAGATACGGTGATCAACACTTAGTCAGATCAACACAATCCATCAGAAGCTTGCACACCGTAGATCTCTTCTCTACAAATATAATGGTCCCGACTTAACCTGATCAACCCAAAAACTATCCATTAATCCTTCACCATCGATCAACACTGCATTTGATCCAATGCTCGACAACAATATCGGGTAAGCTACATGCACAAGGATTACCCGCCTGATAAAGCAGTTTCCTCTCTCCTCTGGCGTGCAATGTGTCAATTGCTTAATGGAATCGGGTGACTCCCTCCTATTACCACTTATCCTTTATGCTCAACCCGATAAACCATTTCTGCTTATAAACCCGACTTTCTCTTTGACTAACACCCGCACTATTTAGCACCAGATGATCATAGATATTCTACCATTGACGACTATGGCGACTCCTCCAATTTCCTCATCCACTAATGATTAAATTAATCTATATCATTCATTACTTTGACTTTACGTTGTGCGACTTAATCCTGGCCACTTATTACAAACAATCTCGTCTGTTGATCTACAAGATCCAACGGTTTCTGTGTGTTCAATCTTCATCTGTCTCCTCGCTTTGAATTTGATTCATTTCTTCAGTGTTTTTCCTGTGGTTTCAGGTTTTCTTCAGGGTTTCGGCCTTTCACTTTTCTGCTGCTTAACTCTCTCTAAACGTGCCTTCTGCGAATTCATACATCACTAATTCTCTTTGAGATTCACTCTGATTCTTCAACCGGATTCAAAGACCCATTATGATTCCTCTGTCTCTTGTTCTCCTTTCTATGTTTTTCCGAATTCTGCCTGCACACAATAGCTAATGACCTCTTCCTCTTACGCTTTGGCTTCATGATGGCTTCTAAGAACCTGTTTCCAATGAACTCTTCCCATATGCTTCTCTTGATAGCTCCTATGACTTCCGATACTCTCTTCTCTGATATTATGCAATACTCCTCTGATGTGTTCCTCTTCTGATGGCTTCCCTGATGGCTTTGCTCCTTGGCTTCTTGCTCTTGTTTCTTCATGGATCCACTCTGCTTGGCTTCACATCATTGTTTACTCATCTAGAATATTTCCATATTGACATCAATGACAATCTAGGTCAACAGAAATAACAGTGCACAAAGAAATAGTAGAGGTCATTCATTTAAATAAACAAGAGTAGTAGCTAAGCTAGCAAGAACTTTTTTAGTGACTCGAGAGAGCGTCCATCTTAGGGTGGGTTAGTCCCAATGTCGACTTGTGGCTCATTGTCTGGAACAGTGACAAAACCTTCAAGCATCATTTAAGCCAAAAATAAGCAGAAATTTTGATATCAAGTCCCTTCTAATCATAGCAAAAAAAAGAAGAACACCTAATACTAAACCTCTGGGAAACTACGTTACTCAGTACAGGAAAACCTCTTTAAATTCCACATATCAAATAGGTAAAAATAATTAATTATCGATGCAAATGTTTAAAAGTATAAAAAGACTCATTTTCATTCCTAATGAAACTCCATTAGTTCGTGGAGACAAAATATAGAAAATAGCTTCATGTGAGGCAAAATTCCATAGAATGGAAGCAAACATTGCAAGGCTGAGCTTCAATCACAGTCCAGATGCCATTAAACAAGTACATACCAATACAATTTAACAAAACGGACTCTAACAAATAACCAAAAAAATTAATAAGCTATGGAACAATATTTATGCCCAAATCAGTGACAAACCCCTAAGTTAGGTAGAGAATTTGACAAAATGAAGATAACCCATGTTTCTCAACCATGAGATACAATCTTCTGCTAGGAAAAATAAAACCATAGACAAAACATTTCTGGGAGAAAATACAAAATTATAACTTGGAACAAAGTCAACCAAGCAGTAGAAGCTCCGACTCCTCTAGGCCTCAGTGTGGGCCGTGCTAACGGAGCTACCTCTGCATCAAAGTGACAAAACAAATTCATTAAACAGTGAAAAGAAGACACTGAAATGACAAGAGCTATAATGTCGTATGTTTACTTTATTTTTCTTACCTAACATGGTTTGGCCAGTTCTTGCTGGGAGAAGAAAACGCGCCAACCATGTGAACCATGAATAACAACAATCCTCTAGGCCTCGGTGTGGGCCGTGCTAACGGACCTACCTCTACATCAAAGTGACAGAACAAATTCATTAAACAGTGAAAAGAAGACACTGAAATGACAAGAGCTATAATGATGTATGTTTACTTTATTTTTCTTACCTAACATGGTTTGGCCAGTTCTTGCTGGGAGAATAAAATGCGCCAACCATGTGAACCATGAATAACAACAATCCTCTAGGCCTCAGTGTGGGCCGTGCTAATGGAGCTACCTCTACATCAAAGTGATAGAACAAATTCATTAAACAATGAAAAGAAGACACTGAAATGACAAGAGCTATAACGCCGTATGTTTACTTTATTTTTCTTACCTAACATGGTTTGGCCAATTCTTGCTGGGAGAATAAAATGCGCCAACCATGTGAACCAATATAACAACAATCTTGCAACCTGAAGGTGTCATAGGAACAATTAGAAACCAAAACAAATGACTAGAAGTTACAGAGCGTATCCCAACAATGCGATGAGGGAAAAGCGAAATGCCAATGAAGGGGGTATGTCTCGCTTATCCTAACAGTTTTAGATATTTATAGAACCATTCGATGTGATTTAAATAGATCAACGGTGAGAATCCTTCTTAGCGCAGGCTCCAATAAACGTTGCCATAGCACAAATACATTTGGAGGATTAACATCGCGTATGAGGCAACAGTGGCACGTTGTCAAACAATTTGGATATTGTGTACAACTAGGTAAGGTAATTAATTGAAGGTACCAAGGAGGAGTGCCACATCACAATCACACTCGTAAAACTCCATTCCATGTTAAATGATGTGATAAGGTAAAACTTAACTGTAATAATAAACATGTAAATGTATTACGGTATTAATGCCAAATCAATGCGATAAGGTGAAACAAATATCCTCTGCATGAAATATAAAGATTTGATAAGGTGCTAATGAAAATCTACATGGATTTTTTATTCGAAGATCTGCACCTCATTAATAGGATAAATGCATATAATCTTACCCTCTTGGTAATTTATGTATTGTAAGGTAATGTACACATTATAAAAGTGATTTTTTTTTGTGACACATTACAAAAATGGTTGTGGAAGTGGATGCAATAATAGTTAAACGTTTAATGCAATAGTTGAAATTGGTGTGTGTGTGTATATATATATATAATTTTAGTATGATATTTATTACTACAGTTATAATTTTTCTCTTTTATGCTGATGATATTGTTTTTGATAAGGAATTGTTATGATTTTCATAAGCAATTTAGAATATTCCAAAATTTATACTTTAAGATAGATATGACTATAAATATCGACAAAACTAAAGTCATGATAATTAAATTCAAAAAAACCATCTATGATGCATTCATTTATGGTAGTGATTCCTTTGAGGAAGTTTTTCATACAAATATTTTGGAATTGACAATGATCATAAGCTTGATTAGGATTATAGCACCGATAAAAGGATAAATGGAGGTTGGAAAACTTACTATGGGCTAAAAAAAAAATTGTATGTCGACCAATATTTGGATTTGAGATTAAAAAAGCTCATTTTCGAGACTTTTGTCAATTCTATTCTTTTATATGGATGTAAGAATTGAGGTTGCAATATATCTAGAGAGTCATGGGGGAAGATTAAACAAGTCTAGAACTAGTTTATAACCTACAACCTCAAGATTAAATGAAATACTCCCTACCCTATCCTACTAGTTGAAGCAAGAATTTCCCCCATTGAAAGCATGACTATGACTAGGTAACTTATGTATAAGAAGAAGTTATACAACATGGATGCTAAAAGGTTTGCTAAATTTGCATCTAACTCTAGCCAAAAATCCCACCTTCAACTCAAGCAATGGTGACATAAGGATGCCTAGTGCTGGCTAGCCCATTGGGAAATAAAGGAGGAGATCATATTGCAAAATTCGAATAGTGTTATAAATATCACTATTTCCAAATTTAAGGAGAAATTGTGGGGAAATGAAGAGCTAGAAGGAAAAAGGAAACCACGATATTATAAGGATGTGATCGACCCCAATCTTGAAAACCAAAATTAACTCTCTATCTTGACTAGTTTTAAGAGGAAAATGAACACTATCAAGATCAAGACTAATTCTCATGAGCTTCATAGTTAAATTGGGCATTGGTAAATTCCTAAAACACCATGGAATGAAAGAGTTTGTCAACTATGCGATTCTAGGAGGGTTGAAGATGAAAAACAATTTCTCTTAGATTGTCCATCTTATACTCACATTCAATCTAATTTTCAAATATCTGTCACACTACCAACCTTCTTGACCTTTAATTCAAAAAAACTATGATGATCTAGGAGCACTTCTCTCACTTCATTTTGAGCATAGAAATAAAATGTTAAAGAATTCTAATTAATCTCTTACCTTCTTAAGATCTAGTAGACCATCTTATGGTCCAATAGACCATATAGGTCTTTGTGGACATTAATCATCATCATAAATCCTTCAATGCTATTCCAAGTTGTTCTTAAGGGTAGATGTTAGAATATTTAGTCAACAAGGAGTTAGTTAAGTTCAACTTGATCTAATGTGTTTATTAGGTAACAATGTGTTTCTTTTAATATTCATTAGTTGCATTGTAATCTCGCGGTCATGATATGTTTTAGACATAGAGTAATATCACGACTCATGTTCTCCTTGATAGTAGTGGTTGTTGATCTGTGACTTAAAACACGATCAATCCATGATCTCTATTTAAAAGCATGAAGAGTCATGGTTGATGATCAATTTCGAGAAATCTCTTATATATATATATATATTTCCATTAACAAAATTGCCTCAAATGGCCACTTTGGTTGGGACCATGAATTATTTCCCGCTTAGAAAATTTTAATCGTGTGAGAATACTAATAATCTATGATATAATTGTATGAGTAATTATTAAAGATATTGGTCTTATATAAAATATTATAATTTTCCAAATAATTAAAAACAGAAAATAATAAAATCTTGAGACAAATCTCTAAACTTACTACTTTACACATATAAATTTCACTTAATATCTCTATCAAAATAATAAAATAATAACTTACACAATCTCCCTTACACTAAATAACATCATCCCCACACAAACACAAATATATATATATATTCAAAATCTTCATAAACCATATATCTACTATACTATCACAAGAATATGAGAGTGGCTATTATCATTGCCAACACCTACAAATATCATGTATACATTTACACAATCTAATATATTCCAAAGGCTCTAGGTACATTGAAAAGAGACTTCACTTAAATAAATGCAATAAATACTCAAAAATATGAAAGTATTAAACACTTAGATTGGATTTTCAACTTTTTATTAGTTATTATTTTTAACGGACTTATGTGAGTAGATGTAATTACTTAAATAGATGCAACAAATACTTAAAAATATGAAAGTATCAAACACTCCGTTTGGATTTTTAACTTTTTAACTTATTATTTTTAACGGACTTGGACTTGCTGTAATCAATGCAAGAAATATGAAAGTATCAAACATTTAACTTGGATTTTTTAATTTTTATTATAACTTATTTTTTTAAAGTCATATTTTGATATTTTTAAAATCCAAATAATATATTAAAAAAAATGAATTGAGGTGGTAGGGTTACTTTCAATTTTGATGGGAAAATTGAAATAGAGTAAAGTTGGGTGAGGTATTTGCACAATAATGAGATAGAGACATATCGATTACTACAAAGGTTTTTTCTCACTAAAAAAGTAAACATCGAATATTTAGTGGTGTTGGGAGATTCAAAGTTGGGTATCCATCACTTTGTTCATGGATCTTTGCCTAAGGATTGCAAGTTGCGAAGTATTATTGATTAAATCAAGAATCTGAAACTAGCTTTTTCCACTATTATCTTCTTTCATCTATCAAGAATGAACAATTATGCTGCAATTGATCTCGCCAATAAGTATGTAAACTTAGATACAAGAGTCCTAATAAAATTGTATTCTTTCTCTCGCAACTATTCCTTAATAATGGATCTGATATGCAATATAAAGTTTGTTTATATCTATAAGTCATTTAGAGAATCTACACCTCCAAAAACTTTGTCCTTTAGAATAGTAAAACTACTAATATATATTGAAAATAAAAATTATTATAAGATTATAATTATAGCTACTTTAAAAAAATTATTATATTCATTTACCGTATAAACACATATTTTAAATTTATATAATATTCTTATTAAAATTAAAAAAAGAATATTAATATTTTTCTTATTTTAAAAATAATACTTAAAACAAATTATGTATTCTTCGAAACATAAAATCATATAAATAATAAAACTTGAAATTATTATAGCAATATACTTATCATAAGCTCAATATACCATTTACCTAGCTCAATATACCATTTACCAGAGTAAAACCTAGGTAGAGATAATCACTTCATGTTCCAAAATTGAGTATTAACATGGATTTTTCTAAAAACATTTCTTAAGAAAATTCACTAGGTGTTCTCCTCATTCTAAGAATGTTATATAAAGTAAACTAGATTAGATTATTCAATCTTAAAGGATATGTTGATATTTCGACAATAATTTTTTTTTATAGGAAGTTAAAAAGCGAAATTTAAAATTTAAAATATAAAATATATTATGAGATGAAATTTAAATTTAGTTACGGGAAAAACCTTTTTAATTATTCAAACTATTTCTTATTAACAAAAAAACATCCTATTTTTATTATCCATAAAGAAGCAATAATAATATTGAAAATGTAAAAAGCAATAACAATAATAAAGTAAGAAATATGAAAAAAATTAAATAGTTGAAATTGACATTAAAAAAATAAAGATATATAAACCCAAAATTCATTCTGATGTCATCTCATCGATTGTTACATTCACATGGATTGTTACATACATCATTGTTTATTTCTTAGATTTTTAAATCCAAGGACACTTTTCCTTATTACTGGTAATATTTATATGCTCTAGAATTGGCTTTATGGATAGCTCATGCTATCTATAATATTATTTTTATTAGAATTTAGTATACTAGGTTTATTATAATATTATTTTTATTTTTTAATTGGAATAGTATATTATTATAGATAAATGTTTTTTGGATTAATCACATCATTAAGATTTGGTTTTATACTTATCAATGTTTTTCACTTGTTTATATGTCAACAATTACAAATCGCCAATAAGCCCCTCTGTTTATCCCTAGCATTCCATTCCTTAAGACTTCACGACCACATGCTAGTCCTCATATCAGAGGCCTCTAATCAACAATTTCCAAATGTCGCCAACATGCCAACCATTGCAAACCGTCGATTGTTGATGTCACGTCGTCACCTATCACGTGGCACTTTTTTATTGGTGACACGTGTCACTTGGATATGGCCCATTAGGCCATCCAAAATGGTGAAAAACACCTACCACATGTCTTTCGATACTGCCATGTCATGCCGATGTTAGCAGCCACTTGGCCTTATCAGAACTAATCAGATCGTGTGATGTGTCCACATCAGTGCTCATCTGATGATTCCACTTGTCCTTATTGGATCCAACTAGACACCTCCACATGTCCTCTCGAAGGAGAGAGAAAGAGGCCCGCCATGTTTAGTTTTGAAGCAATTTTCTTTGTAAAAATATTTTTGACTCTCCTAAAAATTTAACGTTGGAGGTTCAGATCCTGACACTTTAACGAAGAATGCCTCAATCAGCATTCGTTGATCAACAAATTCCTATGGTTGTCATATATGAAAATGCCAATTGCCGATCTCCTATGTTCCACTATGCACCAACTAACGGGACCTCCGATATGCGATATCACAAATCACACATTAAACATTGTTGTCATGCTACACCACTGGATTCCAATTGCTAACTACGATTCGTCGAGACCTCTGATATGTGACATCACAAATAGCTAATCGATGATTTACTCACACTGTGCATTGAGCTTTTAATCCCTTGATTTTTGATGTGCTAGGACCTCCAATCTCTGATATTCCTCACTGCATAAGGCCTAAATAATATTGAACTTCAACAGGCCATATCTCTCAAACCACAAGTCCATTTATGGATTTCTACATATCATTGGAAATATCTTCTAGAGCACTTTCTAATAAAGGGAGGCCGATTAGTTACTAAGCCCATACTATGTCTCAAAAGATGGCTCTAAAGTCTCTACCTAACTGGAATCACAACCTTTAAGGCATGAAGTTCCATCATCAGGATGAGCCTTGTTTGACATCAACTCCAACACTTACACAGCCAGCCACCTTCATACCATCAAATGACCAACAATCTCCCCCTTTGGCATTGATGGAAACATTGCAGACTCCCCCTCAGCTTGGCATGGTCTGCTTTGATGCCAAATTTCTCCCCCTTTGAGATTAGTGGCAAAGAAAACTTCCCTTGTACTCCCCCCTAAACCAATGTAGCCTACCCTGCCATGAGTTCCTCTTGTCGAGTAGCTGCCACCTCCTACCAAAATGAAGTCATTTGTAGGGAGGAGTCACAACTCCTATCTACTTCCTGAGATACTCAAATGGTTCTCTTGTAAGTATTTTGGTAAAGATATCTATTAGTTTCTCTTTAGTGGGCACATATACAATTTTAATAGTAATGGCTGCAACTTGTTCCCTCAAGAAATGATACTTGATAGGGATGTGCTTGGTTTTTTGAATGCATGATTGGATTTTTTGAGATGTCTGTAGAGTCTCATGATTGTTTTTTTTTTTTTTTTTACACCATTTCCATCAATTTTTCCTCTTTTCATCATTGTTATCAACTCGAATAAACAATAAACTATAAATTTTGACATGGGAAGGTATTTAGATGTCTTATTTTGCACATTTATTAATTTGCCTTATTATTAATTTTCATTATTTCTAGAATTGAATTTTCGTAGCTTTAGTTTCTTTGTAGCTATTTGTTTACATTCTTTCGTTTGTTGTCTACCAATTTCAATCATTTGTATGCTTTCTAAAATAGAACTATGTACATAATCCTCTTCTTTTCATGGAAAATATGCTTGATTAGATCACATTCCTTCTGTTTTTGCTTTTATTATTTCAAGTAGAATTGTTAATTGTAGTGTGTGTAGATCTTAACATAGATTGCTTTATAAATTTATTCTTGAATAGAAGTTATTCTTATTTTTAGAGCATAAATAATTAATCACATCATTAAGATTTGGTTTTATACTTATCAATGTTTTTCACTTGTTTATATGTCAACAATTACAAATCGCCAATAAGCCCCTCTGTTTATCCCTAGCATTCCATTCCTTAAGACTTCACGATCACATGCTAGTCCTCATATCAGAGGCCTCTAATCAACAATTTCCAAATGTCGCCAACATGCCAACCATTGCAAACCGTCGATTGTTGATGTCACGTCGTCACCTATCACGTGGCACTTTTTTTATTGGTGACACGTGTCACTTGGATATGGCCCATTAGGCCATCCAAAATGGTGAAAAACACCTGCCACATGTCTTTCAATACTGCCATGTCATGCCGATGTTAGCAGCCACTTGGCCTTATCAGAACTAATCAGATCCTGCGATGTGTCCACATCAGTGCTCATCTGATGATTCCACTTGTCCTTATTGGATCCAACTAGACACCTCCACATGTCCTCTCGAAGGAGAGAGAAAGAGGCCCGCCATGTTTAGTTTTGAAGCAATTTTCTTTGTAAAAATATTTTCGACTCTCCTAAAAATTTAACGTTGGAGGTTCAGATCCTGACACTTTAACGAAGAATGCCTCAATCAGCGTTCGTTGATCAACAAATTCCTATGGTTGTCATATATGAAACTGCCAATTGCCGATCTCCTATGTTCCACTATGCACCAACTAACAGGACCTCCGATATGCGATATCACAAATCACACATTAAACATTGTTGTTGTGCTACACCACTGGATTCCAATCGCTGACTACGATTCGTCGAGACCTCTGATATGTGATATCGCAAATAGCTAATCGACGATTTACTCACACTGTGCATTGAGCTTTTAATCCCTTGATTGTTGATGTGCTAGGACCTCCGATCTCTGATATTCCTCATTGCATAAGGCCTAAATAATCTTGAACTTCAATAGGCCATATCTCTCAAACCACAAGTCCATTTATGGATTTCTACATATCATTGGAAATCTCTTCTAGAGCACTTTCCAATAAAGGGAGGCCGATTAGTGACTAAGCCCATACTATGTCTCAAAAGATGGCTCCAAAGTCTCTACCTAACTGGAATCACAACCTTTAAGGCATGAAGTTCCATCATCAGGATGAGCCTTGTTTGACATCAACTCCAACACTTACACAGCCAGCCACCTTCATACCATCAAATGACCAACAATCTCCCCCTTTGGCATTGATGGAAACATTGCAGACTCCCCCTCAGCTTGGCATGGTCTGCTTTGATGCCAAATTTCTCCCCCTTTGAGATTAGTGGCAAAGAAAACTTCCCTTGTACTCCCCCCTAAACCAATGTAGCCTACCCTGCCATGAGTTCCTCTTGTTGAGTAGCTGCCACCTCCTACCAAAATGAAGTCATTTGCAGGGAGGAGTCACAACTCCTATCTACTTCCTGAGATACTCAAATGGTTCTCTTGTAAGTATTTTGGTAAAGATATCTATTAGTTTCTCTTTAGTGGGCACATATACAAGTTTAACAGTATTGGCTGCAACTTGTTCCCTCAAGAAATGATACTTGATAGGGATGTGCTTGGTTTTTTGAATGCATGATTGGATTTTTTGAGATGTCTGTAGAGTCTCATGATTGTTTCTTTTTTTTTTACACCATTTCCATCAATGTTTCCTCTTTTCATCATTGTTATCAACTCAAATAAACAATAAACTATAAATTTTGACATGGGAAGGTATTTAGATGTCTTATTTTGCACATTTATTAATTTGCCTTATTATTAAGTTAAAAGATTGTAATAGCTACATAATTAACATGATTCTACAGTTGTTTCATGATTCCACAACTATCTCCATGGTTTGCCAGATTCCAGTGCACCAAACAAGCAAAGAAGCACATGGGTAGATGGGAATTGATATCCTATTCGCCCAATCCAAATTATCAAGGGAATCGCCCAGTGGCACATTCAAAGAATCAGGTCAATACGTGGATAATAGAGTAGCAAATTTCAGATAGGTCACAACTCTCTGATTTTCTTTTCAAATTGAAAATCATCAAGAAACGTTATTACTACGTTATAGATTAGAATTCAGATTCGGATTGTTTTAGGTTTTTAAGGCATAAAAGTCTCAATTTGTTTAGCATGAATTCTATATATATAACTTTGTAAACAAAAAACAGGGACACATATGTAATATTTAATTAACAGTTTGAAGTTCTACAACTATGTTCTTTTTAAATTGAAGAAGTATTCTCATCAATCTCAAGTGCAATTAGTTGTTGAACTAAAGTCTTAAAACCTACTGCTTTTTGGAGGGCCCCTGCAGACAGTCAAGGTTCAATCTTTATTTTTAGCTCAGTTCATTTTGTTTTCATTATTTCTAGAATTACATTTTCGTAGCTTTAGTTTCTTTGTAGTTATTTGTTTACATTCTTTCATTTGTTGTCTACCAATTTCAATCATTTGTATGCTTTCTAAAATAGAACTATGTACATAATCCTCTTCTTTTCATGGAAAATACGCTTGATTAGATCACATTCCTTCTGTTTTTGCTTTATTATTTCAAGTAGAATTGTTAATTGTAGTGTGTGTAGATCTTAACATAGATTGCTTTATAAATTTATTCTTGAATAGAAGTTATTCTTATTTTTAGAGCATAAATAATTATATTCCTAGAACATAAGTAGTTTATTCATAGATTTTAGAATAACCTTCTTTTTAGTTCTTTTCAGAAATACAATTTATCTTAAAGAATTTTTGATAGAATTTACAAAGTAGTTTTTGCTTTTCCATCACTTTGCATAGTAAATCTTTTGAAACTAACATTAGTAAGTTAAATAAGATCGTGATAGCTTGTATTACTTTTATTTTCAAGAATTTATTGTAGGAATTTGGTTGTAAATCTTCAATTTCATTACGAACATAGGAATAAAGAAAATCCTTAAAACAAACACAACAATAATCTTAATAAACTCCAAAAGGATTTTAGCCTATATAATGCACTTGCACTTCACAAGTTTACCAACTCCAATTGATAATTTATGTAAGCAATTTAAGAACATTAAATTGACTAACTATTGTGGCAGGGAAGTCTAAATAGAAGTCTTGATTTCTTTTAGATAAAAAAAGATATATAAAAAACAAATAAAGAAAAAAACATGATATGCATAGGGAAAGAGACTCTAGGGGTATATTTGTAGGTAGAGTAAAGAACTTAATTCCAACAACATCACTTACTCGTAGTGCCACACCACCCGCACAAACTCAAATTACATCCATAGTAGGAAAACATAAACTTCTTGAGGTATTAAGATCCAAAATAAAACCTAGAGATTCACCAACTTCATCAATAAAAGCCATAATAGAAGAAGATCATATATTCCCAACAACAGGAATAACTTTTCTATCTTCAACTGGAGAACAACTTCTAGCTGAAAAGTTGGAAGTTCCTATTGAAGAAGAGAAAGAAGAAACCTGCTTCAAATCATTGATAGAAGAACCAGAGGAACTAGAGGAAGTTGAAAACCCAATCTTAGAACCAGAACCAGAGCCCTATATTAGTTCTGAAGAATCTACAATGGCTGGAGAAGGGCAAGGAGAGGTACATAATTTAAATTGTGAACAACCTAGGATTGGAGGGGGAAGAGGATATGGAAGACAAGGTGGAGGAAGAGGAGGCGAAAGAGGTGGAGAAAGAGGAAGAGGAGTTCATATAAATCTAGAACCTTTTGGATTTCCAATCCTCGATGAAGATACAACTTCAACAATGAAAAATATCTCACCCTCTATCTTACCAAACTCTCATGGATTAAGGAGTGAATATCTCGAGACATTTCTCTTTGAATTTGAAGTCTTGTGTAGATCATATGATTATCCACATGATGCTCAAAAGTTCAAATTATTCCCTGCAACCCTTAAAGATGCTACATTAAAATGGTTTATGGGTTTAGGGATAAACTCCATAAGAACATGGGAACAAACGAAAACTACATTCTTAGAGAAATATAAGGATTATTGTATGCCCCATAACATTAAAGATGAAGTCTTTAAAATGACACAAAAATAAGATGAAAATCTTGAAGATTTCGTTGAAAGATTTGCTTACAATGTAAAAAGGCAAAAAAACGAATAATCTAGATGCGGAAATTTTGAAATATCTCTTATTGAAATCAATTAGAGATGAGTGGATTGATCTTCTCAATCTAATGGGTAAGGGAGACATTTCTTAGTTGTCACTAGGCGAAATTTGTGAGTTGTACATACACATTTCAAGAGGCAAAGCAAGAATCGAGAAAACTCCAAGAGATCCTCTTCTATCAAGGATTAATAAATCTGCAGCTGAGACAGTAAGTAGAGCAAAATTAGGAAATTTGCTTGATAATTTTAAAACAAACATTTTAGGGAGTCTTAGTGAACAAATTGACACCCTTAAAATAAAAGACAAGCAAAAAGCTAAAAATGATGCATTGTCCATTTTTTCTGTATGTGCAAAAAGAAAAATGCCTTGAGAGAATGTCGTATTGATTTAAAAGTGTAGAAAATTGTGTTATTTGTGTGGAAAATCATGATACAAAATAATGTCCCTCAAATACTAGGTCTTAAAGCTGTCTATCAAGAAGGAGTACCAAATTAGGTAGATCCTCTCTGTTTTATTGCTAAAATACCTCGGCAAAATCCACAACCAAATACAACTCAAGGTTTTAATACTCAACCATTTGCACAATATTTGCAAGTAATTGGATTGCCCCAATGCCTTAGCAATCTTGGCCAAAACCTTGGTCGCAAGGATGGAAAAATCCTTATGGAAAATTCCCTCAATATCCTCAATTTCCACAATTTCAACAATCATATCCCACTTTTCCTCCACAATATTATCCTCAAGATGTTAAACAAACTCAACCTCACAATGTGAATCCACAACTTTCATTACCATTTCCTCAAAGACCAAATAAATTTCCTTCCCAACCACTTCCAAATCCAATTAATAATAAAAATTCACAACCTGTTTACAATATGGAAAGAGAAAATTTTGAAGCCTACGTGATAACTCCACTAGATCTAAATAACATTCAACTTAGATCTGGTAGAATATTAGAAAAGAAGTCCCCCTCAGTTGTTATTCAAGAAAGTGAAAAAGAAAATATCCCTGAAGAAGAAAAGTCTCTTAATGAAAAAGAAAAAACTAAAAAACAAGTCACTCCAACAAATTCAAATAACTCAATTCATATTATGGAACAACCTTCAGTGTTTGTTTCAAAACCACCTTTCCCTAAAAGATTAAAAATTGATGAAGGGGTAGAAAAACAATTTTTATTGCTTGATTATGACATGTTAGATGAATTGAAGAATGTTTGCATAAAGATTCCTTTGCTTCAACCCATTAAGGAAATACCAATTCCTGCAAAAATAATTAGGGACTTGAGCATAAAAAGACTTGGAAGAAAAAGAAAAGAAATCAAAAGAATCCAAATTGTTGGAAAAAAATGCAGATATCATGATGGGTAAAATAACAATTCAAAAATATATTGATCTAGGAAGTCCCATTGTGAAAACACAGATCAATGGTGTATAGATCCCAAATACATTGATTGATCTAGGAGCAACCACAAATATCATGAGTAAACAAACTATGAATCAATTAAAACTTTCTAATCTTCAATATACACCTACATTATTACAATTGGCAGATAGATCTGTAATCAAACCTAATGGTGTATTAGAAGACATATATGTATCCTTAGATTCTTGGGAATACCCTATTGATTTTATGATTTTAACACCCAAGAATAACTTAGGAGGACATCCATTGATTCTAGGAAGACCATGGCTAGCTACAACCGATGCTTTCATAAGTTGTAGATCTAGTGATATGTTCATTCCTGATGGGAGTACAACACAAAAATTCACACTATATCCACCAGCAAAAACAACAGTAGAGGCTGAAAATGAAGAATGGTTAAATGATGACTTTTATATAAGACCAATATTTGCTACTTCACAAATAGATGAAGAAGATCAAATTTTAAATATAATGGAAAATAATGAACCTTCATCATATTGTGAATCTAGTCAGAGTTTTCAAGAGAAATGCAATATTGAATATTTATCATCTCGTAAGCTATCCTTGCACTTTATGGAAAAATTTGGCAATTCTACAATTGAAATATTTCCAGGAAAAAAATTTGAATATCAACAATAATTTGGAAAAATTTCAAAAGAAAGAATTAATCAAGATGTTACAAGAACATTCATCTTCTTATGCATGGGAATATACTGATATGAAGGGAATTGATCCTAATACTTGTAAACATCATATCTAGATTTAAGAAAATGCCAAACCAATTCGACAACCTTAAAGAAGAATGAATCCAAATCTAAGGGATATTGTTAAGGAAGAACTACAAAAACTATTGAATGTCAATTTTATCTATCTAATATCAGTCAGTCAGTGGGTTTCACCCTTAGTAGTTGTTCCTAAAAAAATGGAAAATGGAAAGTGTGTATTGACTATAGGGAACTGAATAAAGCCACTTTAAAAAATCACTTTCCACTCCCTTTCATAGATAAGGTTTTAGATACACTTGTAGGAAAGGAATATTTTTCATTTTTAGATGGTTTTAGTGGGTACAACCAAATCGAAGTGGCCTCAAAATATCAAGATAAAACCACATGTACTTGCCCATGGGGAGCTTATGCTTACTGAGTACTTCATTTTGGATTATGTAATGCTCTTGCAACATTCCAAAGAGTAGTATTAGGCATTTTTTCTGATCAAATTCATGATTGTGTGGAAGTGTATATGGACAATTTTACAGTTTATGGAAATTCTTTTGAAGAAGCTCTTAAAAATTTGGAAAAAGTTCTCACTAGATGTAAAGAGGAAAATCTTTCATTAAGCCATGATTTGTTTTTGTTTTTTTTTTAATGACATTTACTGAGGGAATTGTTTTAGGACACCATATTTCAGGAAATGCAATTAGAGTGGACACATCTAAAGTAGAAGTTATTTCTAAATTATAATTTCTAACCTGTCAATGAGATGTTAGGAGTTCTCTTGGTTTCACTGACTATTATAGAAGATTCATAGAAAATTTACAAAAATTTCATCTCCACTTTTCAAATTACTCACAAAATACTGTGAATTCAATTGGAATTCTGATTGCCAAAAGGCCTTTGAATCATTAAAAGAGAAAATCTCCGAAGCACCCATTCTTAGAGGACCAAGTTGGAAATTACTTTTTCATATTTCAACTGATGCTTCAAACATAGCTTTAGGAGTTATACTAGGACAAAAATACTCAACTTCATATGCCATTTATTACACTAGTAAAAATTTGACTCTTGCAAAGTTAAATTATACTTTCACAGAGAAGGAGTTTTTAGCTATTGTTCATGCCATCAATAAATTCAGACATTATATTATTGGCTATGAAAATTTTGTACATGCTGATCATTCTACAATTAGATACTTAATGAATAAATAAATCACTAATGGTAGAATTACTAGATGGTTGTTGTTGCTACAAGAGGTTAACATTACTATTTTGGATCGACCTAGAAAACAAAATATAGTTGTTGACTTTTTATCAAGGATTCAAAATGATAACAATGACATGCCCGCAGAAGATAATTTTACTGATGAATATCTTTTGTAGTATTTACTAAATCTCCATGGTTTGCAAGTATTGCTAACTATTTGGCTACAGGAAAATTACCATCATACTTGTCTCCTCGAGAAAAAAGGAAGGTAATTCCAATTAGTGCATCTTATTCATGGATAAATGAAGAATTGTATAAAACAGGTCTAGATATGATCATCTGAAGGTGTGTTAGAGAAGATGAAGTACCATAGATAATTAAATCTTGTCTTGATGAGCCATGTGGAGGACACTTTGCTGACAAAATAGATTCTTACAAAGTCCTTCTCTTAGGATACTATTGGCCTTCCCTTTTTAAGGATGCCAAAGAGTATGTTAACAAATGTGATAGTTTCCAAAGGATGGGGAAACTTGTTCCTTCTGATGTGATGCCTCTACAACCTCAGGTACTTATTGAACCTTTTGATAAATGGGCTCTGTATTTTTTTGGCCCAATCAATCCACCTTAGAGACAAAAAAGGTACATTATTTTTTGCACTGATTATGTTACAAAATGGTAGCTAATGCACTTCTTTCTGCTACTGAAAATGTTGTAGTTTCATTTATTTTTGAGGATATCTTTAATCATTTTGGTGTTCCACGAGAAATTGTAACAGATCAAGGTACTCAATTCACATACAAGTTGGTACAGAAGATAATGGAGGAATACAAAATCAAACATCAGAAATCTACTCCATATCATCCTCAAGCAAATGGATAGGTGGAGTCCACCAATAAAGTCATTGAAGCAATTACCAAAATTGTTCATTTGCATAGAAGAGATTGGACAGAAAGCTTCCAGAAGCTTTATGAGCATACCGTATCACATGGAGAAATACTATAGGGCATACTCCTTATGAGCTTATCTATGGAAAACAAGTCTTTTCCTATTGAGTTTCAAGTCAAAAATTTCAAGACAATAGTCAAATTGGGTCTTGATCTTTCGGAGGCAAAAAAAGAAAGAGTGGAGCAACTGAATGCACTTGATGAAATAAGACAAGATGAAATCCAAAGAACCAATCTAGTTCAACAACGGAGATCCAGATGGCATGACAAATATATTAAAGAGAGAAAATTCCATCTAGGAGATTGGGCATTACTGTTTGATTCAAAGTTCAAAGATTTCCAAGGGAAATTTCAAACTCATTGGCTTGGGCCTTATGAGATTGAAACAATCTTTGACAATGGTGTAGTTAGGATCAGAACTATTAATGAAGAGAGGATCACTTTTATTGTGAATGGTCATCGACTAAGAATCTAACATAAGCCATTGACCAAGGAATAATTTATCAAATATTTACAAGATAATACTGATATAAAGTTGGTCAAGAAGGATTTTCCTTCTTCTCCAACTTTATCTTCAAATTTTTTTTTCTT
>APFE030697290.1:3708-20747 GCA_000404065.3 Pinus taeda
GTGTGATGCTTTCATTGTCATGAAGTGGACCATTATGCTACGAATTATCCACAAAAGAAATCCAAGAAGGGATCCTCAAAGGGATTTGATGGTGAGGCACTGGCCTCACAGTTTGAGTTGGATTTCTCTCTTATCGCATGCATGGTTTCATCCATGGTGGGATGTGTGTGGTACTTGGACAATGGAGCTTCATTCCACATGTCAAGTGACAAGAATCTTTTCAGTACCTTGGAGGAGAAGGATCTCTAGATGCGGATCGAGATGGGCGATGATGGAAAGTACCGTGTTCCAGGTGAAGGTATGGTTTTGTTTCAGAGGGAGCATGAAGCTCCTCTCACCTTGGCTGATGTAAAGTATGTACCAGGTCTGAAGAAGAATCTTGTGTCCATTGCTATGCTAGAAGATAAAGGCTATGATGTAGCCTTTAGTAAAGGAAAGGTATCCCTGAGGCATATCGGCACTGGACAGGCCAAGCGAATTGGGATTCGAGTAAAGAACCTCTACAAGTTGGAGGTAGACAACTGTGCTGCATTGAGTTCCAAAGTTGAGATGGTGTAGAGCCAAGATGTTGGCGAGCTATGGCACAGAAGATTGGGCCACTTGCACCATGGAGCCCTGAAGATCATGCAACAGATTTCTACCGGACTTCCCAAGGGAAAATTGGAGCAAACAGATACATGCAAAGGTTGTACCTTGGGTAAGTATGACAAATCTTCCTTTCCGGATCGAGACCGTAGAGCTGGAGCAATCCTGGAGTGAGTTCACTCAGATGTTTGTGGACCATTCGCTACAACCTCCACCGCTAAACAAAGGTACTATATTATTTTTATTGATGATTTTTCTCGTAGATGCTAGATCTAATTTATGCAAAAGAAGGATCAGACCTTTTTGAGGTTTTGTGAGTTTAAATCCTTGGCAGAGAAAGAATCTAGACATAAAATAAAAGCCTTGCATAGCGACAATGGTGGAGAGTATGTCTCCCAACAGTTTAAGGACTGCTCCGCTGTAGAAGGAATTAAACGGGAGTTGGCGACACCCCATAACCCACAGTAGAATGGGGTGGCCGAAAGGAAGAATAGATTGATTGTGGGAGCAGTTCGAGCGATGTTGCATGACCAAAGCCTACCACTGCTTTTGTGGGCTGAGGCATGCAATACAGCAGTATACTTGCAGAACATAAGCCTGCACCGTATATTGGGAACAAAGACATCTATGGAGGCCTTTTTCGGGAAGCGACCAGATGTGATTCACTTCTGAATCTTTGGATCATCAATTTACAGTTATGTGACCAAAGATGCCTGGAAGAAGCTAGATCCAACAGCTGAGTTGGGAATACTTGTGGGGTACACTGATACACCCCACAACTATCGGGTGTACCTACCTACCAGTCAGAGGACAGTGGTATGCAGGGATCTGAAGTTTGACGAGCAGAAAGCCATGCGAGTATCACTTGAGAGGGCGCTCAAGTTGCATACAGATGAGGAACTTTTAGTTCCTAAGGAGGAGCCTCAAATTGATGCGGAGCAGCCACATGTAGAGGATCCAGGAGTGGAGACATCCACTCATGCTGAGACTTCCAGAGATGGGCGAAAACGCTCAAGGGAAGTTGACAGGTTGATGTTGGATGTGCGGGAGAATGTGGGACAACCATCTTCTCAGCGTAGACAGAGGAGGTCGCCCGAGCGATACACTGGGTACATGGCCCTGGTTGGGGAGTGTGTAGAGTCCGAACCTTCTTCATTCGAGGGAGGTAGTGCAACAACCAGTCTAGGTTGATTCAATAGCAGAGGAGTACGTCTTTATCATTCAGAACAGTGTGTGGGATGTTGTCCCAGGACCTCAGGACAAGTTAGTGGTTAGTTCCAGATTGCTTTACAAGGTAAAGCAGGCAGCTGATGGTAGTGTTGAGAAACATAAGGCAAGGTTTGTTGCCTGACGTTTCTCACAGGTCGAGGGCATCGATTACGATGAGACCTTTGCTCCTGTAGCAAGGTACTCATCTATTAGATCGATGTTGGGACTATCAGTTCAGATGGGTTGGAAGATCCATCACATGGACGTGAAGACAACATTCCTCAATGGGAAGATTGAGGATGAGGTGTACAGTGAGCAGCCAAGAGGTTTCGAGACCTTTGATCGTGAGTCACATGTGTGTCGACTCAAGAGGGCTTTGTATGGGTTGAAGCAAGCACCTCGTGCTTGGTACACTAGGATTGACAGTTATTTCACCGAGTTGGGCTTCACCAAGAGTGAAGCAGATGCGAACCTTTACCACGTCATGGTAGAAGGTAAGCCATTGATCATTGTTCTTTATGTGGATGATCTGATTTTGACAAGTGATGATTAGTTGATCAAGTCTTGCAAGGAGGACCTTGCAAGAGAGTTCGAGATGAAAGACATGGTCTTATGCACTACTTTCTACGCATGGAGGTGTGGCAGAAAGATGGGGAAGTATTTGTGTCTCAAGGCAAGTATGCCAATGAGATACTCAGGCGCTTTCACATGGAGAAGCGCAAGCTTATGTAGACTCCTCTAGCTGGGAACTGAAGGAAGGACGATGCTACTTCAGGTGAGGTAGTAGCTGCTACTATTTATTGGCAACTTGTGGGTTCACTTATGTATCTAGTGAACACACGACCAAACTTATGCTTTGTGGTGAACCAGTTGAGTCAAGCTATGGTTCAACCTACCAAGCTATTTTGGAAGGCAGCGAAGCATGTGCTAAGATACCTCAAAGGCACATCTCAGTTTCGATTGTCGTACAGATGGACAGAGGGAGTGAAGCTTTAGGGCTTCACAAATGCGGATTGGGCAGGGAGTCCATCAAACCGGAAGAGCACTTATGGAGGAATCTTCAACCTTGGTTCAGTTGCAGTTTCCTGGTACAGTAGGAAACAGAGGTCAGTTGCACTTAGCTCAGCAGAGGTTGAATACATGGCTGCTCGTCAGGCTACATGTGAGGCCATTTGGATGCGGAA
Organism: Pinus taeda; assembly: GCA_000404065.3. Classification (NCBI taxonomy): domain Eukaryota; kingdom Viridiplantae; phylum Streptophyta; class Pinopsida; order Pinales; family Pinaceae; genus Pinus; species Pinus taeda. Next base: position 6,687 of record APFE030697290.1, read on the forward strand.
GATTCTAGTGGGACTGTTTGGTCAGAGGATGGATCCAACTGTGATCTACTGCGATAATCAAAGTTGTATCAAACTCTCTGAGAATCCATTTTTTCATGACAGGTCCAAGCACATTGATATCCGGTATCACCATCTTCGAGACTGTGTGGTCAAGAGGATCATGTTGTTGCTGTATGTTTCGACCGAGGAATAGGATGCAGATATTTTGACTAAGGCGTTGTCAAAATGCAAGTTCGAGTTCCATAGAGACAGGATTGGGGTTATTGATAATCCATTTCTTGTTGAGAGGTAGTGTTGAAAATAGCAACAAGAATAAATAGCATTTCGGGATACCTTCCTATTTCAGCTAGTCCCTGAACTAAAATAGAGAAGTAAAATTCGAATTTGATCTTAATAGTTGTTTGTAAAATAATTAATTAATTCATCTTGAGTTAATTAGTTGTAGAAAATCAAACATGAAGTCTATGTGAGGACATGCAACAGTTATCCCATTAATTGAGGAATTTATCCCTTAATTAAAGAGATAAGGATGAGTTGTAATTAGTTAGCTTAGTTAACTGAGTTAAGTCCAGTTAGATTAGTTCAAATAGTTTGTTGAACTAATTGTGAGTTCAGTTAGTTAATGTATGCATGCATGTAACTGTTGCACTTCAGATAATTGAATATTCTCTCATAAATAACCCATGCATGTCAGCTCAGATAGAGACCCAGTTGAGATCAGATGATGGGACAGTGTACTATCAGTTGCAGGAATATTCCATGGAGGATATCTCTTGCATGAAAAAGGAATTCATTCCTTGGAGATTGCATAGTTACTTTTGCGTTTAGTGAGTGTGTGATGAGGCCAATTCACATAGGTGGCATCATTGGACCCCAAGGAAACCTGCGCAAGGAAATAGGAGGGTTGGAGGGTTGAGGGAAGGCATATCTTGTGTCTATTTAGTTTGTGAGCTGTATTGTTTGATTGCAGAAAGAGTAGGATAGCTTGTGAGCTGATTATTTTTGTAATTTGAACTTATTTCCACTTGTATGATAATACAAAGATCGGGGTTTTTAGCTGAGGCTTTCCCCATAGTATTCTTCTGTGTTGATGTGTGATTGATTTCTCATTCTCAGTTATATGTGTTCTATTTGATCTTGCTCATATTCAATTAAGCTTCCATAAGTTTGTTGTAGAAGTAGATCTTGTATTTTGCTTTAGTATATTTCATAATATGTTGATCTACAGTGGGAATTTCTACAAAATAAGACAACGTTGCAGTGCACTACGTCGTCTCATCATTTCTCATAGGGCCATTTTTGCTTCAAAATAAGTGCCTGACCAAATGGAGAAGAATTTTACAAAAGTGAAAGAGGGTTTTGTTAGTTATAGTCCAAGGAACAAAAACCTCCTTCAGTTTATGCGGGTATTATGATTTGATAGAAATGCCCAAACTACACTTGCAACAGGAGAGTTGTTACACTTTTGGACAACTTTACTTCAAGACAGTTTTTCAGGGATTTGGAGCAGGTGTTGACAATGTTTAAGGACTATATTGTGTATTAGACATCCTAATATTTCCAATGGCACCTTCAGATCGTAATTTGGATTAGTGGAAGGGATCCAAAAGTGCTCTACAAGTTGGAACTGCACTTTTGTCAGAGACACCCTACGTTTCTAGAGTGACCTTGGGAAAATCAAATTATCTCCCCAATGGAGTGTCCAAATTACATTCTTGTGGAGTCCATCTTGTAACAAAGTTCAAGATCTTTCCAATGACCTATCAATTTGGAAATTTGGAGTAGTTTAAGGCCTCCAAAATCTGGTTGGAAGGCGGTGTTGCGCTTCTAGAGGTGGCGTTGCACTTCTGTGAATTGCGTTGCACTTCCATAAAAGGTTTGGTTAAATATAACCTTATTTTATACCTCTTAAATTTGGAATTTGATCACCTCATTTTTCATAAGAAAATATCTATGTATAAAATGTTTAGCTAGAACAATATCTAATATCAAATCAATAATTAAATGCTTCCATTGTCATGAATTTTGGCACTATGCCACGAAGTTTCCACACAAAAAGGCAAGCAAGAAGACCTTAAGAGGAGCAATAGGTGAAGACTTGGATTCACAGTTCAAGCTTGACTTTACCCTTATCGCATGCATGGATAACACAGTGATGGGGAGAGTGTGGTATTTGGATTTAGGTGCATCATTCCACATGACAAGGTGTAGAGAGTTTTCTAGTGACTTGGAAGAAAAATATTTGTAGATGCACATTGAGATGGAGGATGGCGAAAGGTAAAACACGATAAGGATTGGTACAATCACCTTTCAGAGGGAGTTGGGCTCCCCTCTCAGGCTCAAGGATGTCATGTTCGTTTTGGGCCTACTTGTTGCAGTTTTGGAAGAACATGGTTATGATGTGATCTTGAGCAAAGGAAAGGCATTCTTGAGACACATAGCCACGAGACAAGTGAAGCAGATCAGGGTTCAAGTGAAGAACTTGTATAAGATATATGTGGAAGACTGTGTTGCATTAAGCATAAAGGCGGAGAAGGTGCAGAGCTGCGATGTCTGTGAACTTTGGCATATAATACTTGGAAATTTGCATCATGGCGCCCTTAAGATTATGCAACAAATAACCATAGGCCTCCCGAAAGGAGCACTTGAGCAACAAGATGTATGCAAAGGATGTACCTTGGGGAAGTACACAAAATACACATTCCATGATTAGGACAACAAAACACATGCAATCTTATAAAGGATCCACTTTGATGTATGTGGATCTTTCTCAACAACCTCCACTGCCAGACACAAATATTTTGTCATTTTTATTGATGACTTCTCATGGAAGTTCTAGATCTTCTTCATGTAGGAGAAAGATAAGACATTCTCCAAGATCGTAGAGTTCAAGGCACTGGTTGATAAAGAAACTGACAATAAGGTGAAGATTCTCAAGAGAGATAATGGAGGTGAGTACACGTCAAATGAATTTAAAAATTTTGTGTGAAAGAAGGCATTTGACAAGAGTTGACAACACCCCACAACTCACAACATAATGGGGTTGCTGAGAGAAATAATTGTAGCATTGTGGGAGCAACGAGGGTGCTGTTGCATGACCAAGGCCTACCACTACATTTGTGGGCCGAATTCTGGGTCACTTTTGTAGAGAAGTGGCCAATCAGAAGTCTCGTTCCCATAAGAGCTAAGCACGATGGTTAATGCCATGATTGATGGTTGGCTGAGGCAGTCTGCAACATTATTGGTGCTACCATTCTTGTACTTGATATTCAAATGGAACTGTTGTTGGTATATGGACCACTTTTGATGGTGATCATTCTGCAACTCCCCTTGCATCTATATGAACAACAGGGGTCGGTGGTCTGTGTGGATGACCGTTTCCTTCCCCAAAATGTAATGCTTCCATTGTCAGCAGGCTTGCATAATGGAATATATCTCGTTGTCATAAGATGGATACTTCCGGACTGTGTCTGAAGGTGTCTCACTGTGATATGCCACCAGATGCCCCTATTGAGTAAGGCCTGCCCCAATAGCATAGTGAGAGGCATCTATCTAGATCTCAAATGGTTGTTGCAAGTCTGGTAATGTGAGCACTAGTGCAGAGCAGAGGCGATGTTTCAACTCTGTAAATGCCTTTTGTTGAGATTCAGACCAAAATAATTTTTCTTTTGCTCCTCTTGGTGACTTGACTCAAGGGCCACATGATATGAGAGAACCCCAACACGAACCTGTGGTAGAAATTGGCAAGACCCAGAAAGTTACGGAGCTCTGTCAAAGTGGTTGGGGCTGGCCAATCCCGAATGACTTGGATCTTGGCTGGATCCACATGAACCCCCAGTTCATTAATAATGTAACGCAAATACTGAACCTGGGTCATGCCAAAAGTAAATTTCTCCAAATTGGCACACAGCTTGTGTTTCCGTAGTATTTGGAGAACCTATCAGATGTGGTGAAGGTGCTCTTTCCAACTCTAGCTAAAGATTCAGATTTCATCCAAGTATACCACTACAAATGAGTTGGTGAATGGCAGCAAGATGTCATTCATCAACCTAATGAAGGTTGCAGGAGCATTTATCAACCTGTAAGGCATAACTAACCATTTGAAAAGGCCCTCATTTTCTTTAAAGGCAGTCTTCAACACATTGGAGGGTTTGATTGGTACCTGGTGATATCCGTACTTCAAGTCGATCTTGCTAAAATATTTGGCCCCCTTTAGTTGGTCCATAAGGTCATCAATCCATGGGATCGGGTACCTATTCCGAAAAACGATCTTGTTCAACGCCCTATAGTCAATACATAGTCTCCAAGTCCCATCCTTCTTCTGTACCAACACGTTTGGGCTCCCACAGGGTGATGAACTTGGCCAGATGTGACCTTTCTGCAACAACTCTTGAATCTGCCTCTTGATTTTGTTGTTCTCCATAACAGAGTGTTAATAGATTGGTCCGTTGGGCAATGACGCACTTGGGGTCAGATAAATGGAGTGCTTGACCTAATAGTGCAGAGGCACCACTGTGGGGGAGGTGAATATGTCCTCGTACTCCTCCACGACCTTGTCCATCTGTTGTTGTCATGCGAAGGGGCCTTGTCTGTAGGTTGTGGCCACTGTCTTCTTCTTTCCCTAAGGGTGTATCATCAGGAAAACAAATTTCCTGGTCTTGGAAATGAGCTTATTGCATTGTTTTGCAATAACCAAAGAGATGGCGGTATGTGGTGCTACCTCCGGTATCCTGTACAACTTATTTCCCAAGGTAACAATAACAGTGCGAGGCCTTAACTCATACACGACATGTCGCTTCCACAAGTATGGTTGGCCTAATAATGCATCACAAACATCAAGAGGAGCAACATCACATAATACCTCATCCGTGAAGGGCTTGATGCTGTATGGAAGGTGACACTGCTGGCTGACGCGAAGATCTCATCCTTGGTGAAGCCACCCAATGGTGTGTGTTTGTGGGTTTGTTGTGGTCGGTAAGCCCAGTCGCTTCACGACCTCTACTAAAATGAGGTTCTTTTGGGTCCCGATGTCGACAATGAATTGTAGCAGGGAACCATTTACCCACATCTGGGAGTGGAAGAGGCGCTCTTCCTCCTCTGGATCTTCGGGTTCCTCCTTTTGAATCTTCGTGGTGGCATCGGTGGTTTTGGGCTCCACATCGATAATTTGCCTCCCTTTGTCATTCCCCTTGTCAGGTTCTTAATCAAAATTGGAACATGCATATGATTCAAAAGCCTTCAGCTCGGTCACCAGTGACTACTTGGCCTGACACTCACTTGTGTTGTGAGTGGAGCTCTTATGGAACTCACACCACTTTCCCATGTCCTTCTTCGGCTTCACAGTGTTGTTCTTTGCTTGTGGCTTTACCAGATTTTCCTGGGCCATCCTACCTTGGCTTTGTCCTTTGTTCTACAATTTAGGGGCACCTTCCCTTGCTTTGAGTTCACAGATCCAAAGTCTCGTTTTTTTCTTTTTAAGTTTATGCTCGTTCTTGACATCATATCAGTATGTCGTGTCGAGCGAGGAGATGTCTAGGAACTCCATCTCATCCTGGATGTGCCTGTGTAGGAAACCGCGGTACTTGAGTACCAAATGTTTATTAGAATCCTTGGTACCAAACTTCGTGCGAAGGGTATGAAAAATATTGGTAAACTCTGGCACGTCTTGGTCCCTTCCCTGCCACAGCGTGGTCCACTTTATGTATTTATCCTCATAGCTCCCGATAGGGTAGTACTACTCCTTGATGGCCTCTCGGAATAAATTTGAAGTGGGTGTTGCTGAAAACAATGAGGGCATACTTTCATCCTTCTGCTCACAGTAGGTTTCCCACCAGTGTTTGACATGGGGGCAACTTTGAGAAGAGAAAAAATAATCTTTTCTCGACTGGAAAAATCATGAATAGAAAAATATCCTTCTAGCAGATTTAACCATTTATCTACGACATCTACATCTATTTAGCTCTCAAATATGGAAATGTCAAAGTTTAATCGTACCTTAAAAGGAGTGGTGCCTCCAGAGTGGTTGCTAGATGTGGATGCACCGCTGGTGGGAAACCGTTGAAGGATCTAGGAAAAGTTGTCCATCATCGCGTTCCTTTGTTTCTCGAGGGCCTACTCAAGCAATATTTTGATAGGATCTCCTGCTCCCTCATGTTTCTTTTATTCCCCCATGGGAGGCCTTTAGGATTTGCGAGGTTGGACTTGCAAAGGTTCTACTAGTTCGAGCCCTAACTCCTTATATCCCGACCTCATTGGGGACATGCAAAGAAAAGCAAAGAAAGAGAAGACTGCTTTGATATCACTGATCCAAATTTAAATAGGAACACAACAAATTAGAGATATAGCAATAAATACAAAGATGCAATAGAAATAACACTTCATTTCAGTAATATCAAATACTGAAATATGCTTACAAACAAAATGGAAATAAGACTAGCTTGGGTGATGGTAGCTTATCTCTGAGAAAAGATGTGGCAACTACATGCCTTTGAATTGTGTTACAATGAGGCTTCAGGGCCTATTTATTATTGAGAAGCAATGGAAAACCCCAAACATCCAAAAACCTAACCCTAGGAGATGAAATGCCAAACTATGGGCCCCGTTGGGGTAAATTGGTACATCAACTTCCCGGGGTCGTAACGTTGGCATATGATCTTTGTTTGACGCGTATGATACCTCGCTAGAAAGATCTATCCAAGGACTAGAACTACTGATAGCGAATGATACCTCGTTAGAAAGATCTATTCGAGGACTGCAATTGCTGATAGCGAATGATACTTCGTTAGAAAGATCTATCCAAGGACTGCAACTGCTGATAGCGAATGATACCTCGTTAGAAAAATCTATCCGAGGACTACCACTGTTGATAGCGTATGATACCTCGTTATAAAGATCTATCTGAGGACTACAACTGTTGATGGCGTATGATACCTCGTTGGAAAGATCTATCTGATGACTACAACTGCTGATAGCGTATGATACCTCGTTAGAAAGGTCTATCCAAGGACTACAACTACTGATAGCGTATGATACCTCATTAGAAAGATCTATCCGAGGACTGCAACTGCTGATAGCGTATGATACCTCTTTAGAAAGATCTATCCGAAGACTACAACTTTGGCATACAATCTCCGTTTGACACATATGATACCTCGTTAGAAAGATATATCCGAGGACTACAACTGCTGATAGCATATGATACCTTGTTAGAAAGATCTATCCAAGGACTACAATTGCTGATAGTGAATACCAAGTTGAAAACTCATAATCGCCACCTATGATTTTCCCAAAAAAAAAAGTCATTTAGGGCCTCAAAATGGCTTCGGAAGTTTAGGACCCAAAAACTACCAAAAATAGTAAATTGTGCCACAATTAAGGAAACTAAAAAATTGAAAGAAATAATGGTGGGGGTCTAAGTGGAATAAGCGGATGACCACCAATATCTACCTAGATCAATGCAACAAGAAATTCTCAATTTGATTTTGCCTTGATTAAATTGAGAAAATTCAAATTTCCACATTAGCAGACAACTTGGATGCAATTAACTCAGATGAGATGATTCTTGTCACTCAGTTAGCTTAGTAAATTTGAGTTGGAGGAGTCAGAGTTCAGTTAAGCATGTGTGATTGCTAATTTGTAGCAATCAAGGTCAATTAATTCAAGTTGTTTTCAGTTAAACTAATTCTAATTGTTGGAGGAACTAGTGAAAGGTTAGTTGTGCAGTGCGACTTCAATCAAACTCAGTGATCATCTAGTTAACTGATCAATCAACCCAAAAATAGCTAGTGCATGCAGAGAATTCAAGTTCCACAACTGTGGTGGAGATTCCAAGGCAATGTAACATCATTTGTAGACTAGTCTTGAGTGTACACATGTTGCATGCAGTCAGATGATCAACCTTGGGAATTGCGCAATCCATTTTGGAGATTCCTAAAAATAGAGGCCAAATTTCTCAAGGAATTGTGAAAGGAAATAAGGGCTCAAGCAAAGGCAAAATTTGACTAATTCTAGGTTAGAGTTGCTCACAGAGCAAAGAGATAGGTTATTCACTTGCAGGTTGTGCTCAATTGAGCAAAGCAATTGTATTACATCTCTATTCATCATATTAATGCAAGCAAGCAAGGGTTTTTTAGCATATTGTTTTCCCCTAAAAAATATATTGTGTGCATGTGTTCTATTTCTTACTACATGTCTAGAATTATTGTTCTAGATTGCGTATTACTTTTCATAGAGCAATAGAGTAGGTTTGTGTCTTGTGATTTTGATTAAAATTTCACGACCAATTGCAAATCTACATCATATATATATTATATATATATATATTATATATATATATATATATATATATATATCAAAATCAAAGTTCACAATTTGACCTAATCTCCATTGTGGTCTGGCATAAGGGAAACCAGATTGACGATGATGAGGGTTGTTGCTTGTCATTCAAAACCATCAAAATTCTCTAACAAGTCTATGTCTAAGTCACTGACATAGATGATAATAAAATTTCCATATATCCTTTGCCAGCTATAATTGACCAAACATTTAGCAAAAAGAAACCAATTTACTGAAACCAAAGCATGAGCCAAAAAGGACTAGATAAGCATTAATTGTCAGAGGATGTTACCGTGGTCAAATATTAGCCACTTGTGCCTATTGGTGTTGGAGGTTTGAGACCACAATGTAGGTGATCTTCTATATGTGCCAGGTGGGCATCGAGGCATACCAAGTGAGAGCCTTGGCAACATTGGACTGTTTGGATTTCATCAAGGCATGTAATGATTTCATTGCGATTCTCGTACTTTTCTATCAGCACCTTGCCCAGGAGTGTCTTCATTTCCTAATGGAGGGTGATAGAATTAAGGTATTAGCTACGTTGTCCCTTATTGTGGCTAGGGTTCAAAACCCAACTAACTACTTCTGTTTGAATCATAGAATCAAAATAAGCCTGGTGATAATTAGTGGTTAAGGCTTTTAACTGTCATATTTCCTCTTGGATTTATGATGGAGTGGATTAGTGAAACATAGTTGTGCTCTTTGGGCTTGCATTTGAGCTCAAGGTCTGCTCGAACCACCACGACCTCCAGACCCCTGACGAGAGCGCATAAGTTGGCGAGGCATAATGCTTAAAAAGAGAGAAAGGCACAAGAAGAGAGAACCCCTGGAGGAGGAACATACCAATGAAACAAACTAAATGAAACCAATACATAAGGATCTTCACTCCCTACTTCTAGGTTGGCTAGGGGACATGGTGAGTTAACAATGACGAAGAGGGTGTGTATAAGGGGTAGCTCCGAGCAGGGTCAACAAACCAAATAACCCAAGACACTCCAACGAAATTCAACACCACCAAAACACTAGCAAAGCATAAATCAACATTTAAAAATGGTTTTAAATGTAACTCCAAAATCATATTTCAAATGTGGCAGTTGGTTCATACCTTTTAAAGTTCAATAATTAAACTAAGCTGCAGGGACCGCTAGCTATGCGACCTTGTTTAAGCAAGTGCTTTATCATAAAAAAAAAACTACTTTCATGTTACATTACTAACATAACCAACACTTATAGTATACATCAAGGCACTTATCTCATGATACATCTCACATTTCCAAAAAAAAAATCATAAAAATCAATTAAATTATAATTTTATTATTATTATTATTAATTATAAAAATAATTGATATATGAATTAAATATATATACATTTTAAAAAACATAGAACAGAAAAACATACTAAATAATTAAGTAAGTATAAGAATTCAATAACACTTATTGTCATGACATTTTTTTAATTTAAATTTGAAAAACAAAAAAAGTTCAAATATGTTTTGAAATAGATTCTATATTCTCACTCCTAACTACTGTTAAAATATTATGTAAATGTTAAATCTCACTATCCATTTAATAATAAATAATAATTAAATTAAAATTCTGAAAACCCTATAAGAAAATAAACACTCTTATTAAAATAAATATAATAATGAAATTACTTACTTAATAAATAAAGATAAATTTTTATTAAGGACCAACTCACATCAACTTCAGTGTGAAACATGATGGTGGAAAATGCCTAAAGAACCTTGGGAAGAACAGGTGTGTACATTTTGCGGGTTGATGCATTCAAAGACATCAGAGAAAGTTATGAGAACATGTTAGCATCGATTTCTTGGCATTGTCTTTTTAGCGAGAGGATTGTTGGAAGGTTGAGCTAGCTCATCATCAATTTGAATCGAAAAAGGATTGAATTGCAAAGAGCTAAAAACAAGGAACTAATGGTTGCATGGACTATTTTTAGTCTCGTAGACCTTAAAATATCATTTCATTTCATTTCAAAAGCCTCTTCCTAACACACTTATTAAAATAAATATAAAAGCAAATTCACTTAATCAATAGCTTAACAGTAATTCACTTAATTCAGTGTTGTCTTTGATTGGGTATTAGCTTGTCTTTGACCAAAAAAATATATGTCTTTGATTGGGTATTAGCTTGTCTTTGACCAAAAAAATATGATGCTTCTGCATACTTTAATATTATGAATTCAATTTTTTGTTATTTTATTATCATTCAAATTTATTTATTTGTAAGGTGATTGGTTGAGGTCTTATTATGGGTTGTTTAGTAACTTCCATTTTTATTAGTTACTAAATATTATTATTTTTTTGCATAAATTATAATTTTTTCACACTATTTTCAATTTAATTATTTTTTTTCTTAGATCTAACATTAAAATTACTTATTATTATATAAAATATATTTTAATAGATTTTTTTTTTTTTTTTTTTTTTTTTTTTAACAGAAACGGTTAGAGATTTTATTGCCAAAATAGGAGCGAGCTCCAATTACGAGCAGCAGTAGCTTATGAAAACTATGCTTAATTTCAAAAATTCATCGACTACTTTGGCTGCTTTTGATTTTTGTCTTGTTTTCTGAATACTGATCCGTCTGGCACTATACTTGGTGTTTCTTTTGCTGGTTGTTCTATCAACATTATACTTGGCATTCCTGTAAGTGAATTTCTGGAGTTCTGATGTCATTCCCGAATTGAAAAGAGGCCCCTGGGATCGATCAACTGAAGTGTGCCTATGGCAGAGGGTGGTTCGAGTAGGGTCCTCCATTGAGACTGAGAGATCCTTGAGATACCATGCAGCCTTTGTTTGCCAGGGAGTCTACAAGCTTATTGAGATTCTGCAGAATATGATATATTGCCACAGTCAAAATATTTCATTGTATTTATGATTCTCTGCAGTGTATTATTTAAAATGGCGTTGAAAAATTGGTTTTTAGAATTTAAGAGCTTAATCAAGAGCTCCGAATTTCCGAAGATTTAGATTCTTTTATGTCCTAACTCCTTCACGATTTGGCAGGCTTTTAGGAGGTTGTAGCTTTCAGCTTGGTTGTTTGTGTTTATGCCCAGGCCCCAGTTGAAGCTCGTGTTGTCCGCTCTATCTAGGGAAATGATCAAACTGCCTGCGCCTAAGTTTCCAGGATTCCCCTTGGACGCACCGTCGAAGAAGATTGCGGCATCCGGCATCCCCTGCCACCTTGAAAGGAAGTCCTCTTCGGAGATATGCAAGCGCCACAGAGGGTCTGTCACAGGTTTTCTGAGTGCGCATTTTCTTTCTCCTGTCCCACGGGGTCCAAGCCACGCAGAGGCTTCTGCAGGTAACTTGAAGTCAGACTCTGTGTTGTCAACAATTTCCAGAAGGAGGCCTTTGATTTTGGCTGCCACGTCCAACGCCTTGGGAAACTTGTCATTGAAAATCCTATCATTTCTTGCAATCGAGACTTTCCACTAGAGACATTTGGGAACTGCTTGCCAAATATTATTCCACTCTGCATTTTTAATTTTGAGCTCAGGATTTCGATCTGCCCAAGAGATATAGAGAGAGACAAGAGATATCTGAGAAGGGATTAGGATGCTGAAGCCTTGGAGAACCAACTTCCAAACAACTTGAGTGAAAACACAGCCAACCATCAAATGATCCGTAGTTTCGGTTGTCGAGTTGCATAGGCAGCATCTAAATGGACCATTAAGCTCTCTTTTATTCAGATTTTCTCCAGTTAGAGCCTTATTGTGTATGAGAAGCCAAGTGAAGAAGTTCACTTTTGGGAGGCTTAAGGAGGACCAGACAAATTTCCAGAGCTTCAGGTTCAACAGAGGAGCATGAGTTTCTTGTAAAGCGGAGAAGCCTTGGGCAGCTGTGTAGTTTCCTGTTCTTCCCCACCCCCATTTATCCTTGGTCGAAAGGTGGATAGTGGCAAGGCCCGAGAGAGCCGAACACAGTAAATTTTTTTGTGGTTCCAGAGGGTCAGGGATCCCAGGAAAGATCCACCCTGTCCAATTCCCTTCGCTGCCCCAAGCACATATATCAGCGAGACGAAGGAAGCCTTTATTCACCAGCCACATCTTTAACTCAGAGTAGGAGTCAAGGGTGGACAGTGGGGCTTTCCCCTGAATGGAACCTCCCACATAAGAGTTCTTAGTCCATTACCAGGGATTCTATAAAGTTGCTGCTGAATATGATCAATGCTTCTTTTGGCTAGATTCCAAATTGCAGTTCTTGTAGGAGTAGAAGCAGTGGTAAGATTTCTAAGAGATCCTCCCTTTAAGTATTTCTTCCAGAGGATTTTGCTGACAAGGTGCTTTTTATCTACATAAAGTTGGCATATGATTTTTCCTCCTAGAGCTAAGTTTTCCAAGCCAGGATCCCGGATTTGAAGCCCTCCTTGCTGGAGAGGTCTGTTGAGAATCTCCCATCTAACCAGATGAGACTTGCTATGGTTGTCTTTGCCCCCATTCCAAAGAAAATCTCGAAGGATTTTGGAAATCTGGTTCGTGATAGACTTTAATAGATTTAATTATAGCCAATTATATATATTAATTAAAATAAATCACGCACATAGATATATGTATGTTAATATAAACAATATTAGTTAATCATATTTCTTAAATTTTGGTGATAGCATTCAACAATACGATATTTTATTAGTTGTTTTATTTTTGTGATGAAATCTTTTTCTTTGTTATTTTTTTGTTTAATTAAGCTATACACGAACAACTTCACCTTCATTTCAGCATTCAACAACCTCACCTTCACCTTCACCTTAACTTTAATTTCTGGTGATAGTATTCAACAATACAATTGTTTTATTTTTGTGATAAAATATTTGTCTTTGTTATTTTTTTGTTTAATTGAAATCATCACCTTCGATGTAATTAGTTTAGCCTTCGATATAATTATATAAACTAATGTGTTATCATCAAAATAACTACATTTTTATATTAAGTAGGACAACTCAATTAATGTGTTATGATCAAAATAACTACTTTTTATATTAAGTAGGACAATTCAATTAGTGGATTAAGACATATATTTATGAATTAAAAGAATATGTACTAAATAATTTAAAAATTAATTATTTTTTTGAGAAGATTTTTTCGGGGCATATCACATTATAATACTTTTGTTGATGGGTTTCCAACCAACCAGTGTGGTTCATCGTCAGAACAAGTTGAAAATTATATTATGACTTCATGTTAAATAGGGAGAGCAGATCTTCTAGCGGCTCAATTTGACTAGAAACGACTACATTAGAATGGGTAATTTGATTGAGAAAATGGCTAAATTTGACTGGCTAATCTCACTGGACCGAGGGAAAGGGACAAGAAAAGTAATTGTTGTTATAATTATTACCAAAATATTATTATATTTATTAACAAAGTTTGAATAAAGGTAAATTTGGATTTTATATAATCAAGAGTATGATCAATTAGTTATTAATAGGCCTATTTCCCTAATTATAATTATATAAATAAATGATTAGTTAATTAATAAGTTAGTTAGATTTTGTTATATTTATTTCCAAAAAAATGTAATTGTTTGAAATAACTACAAAGACCAATAAAAAAAACATTAGTTATTAATCTAATATGAAAAAACCACATAAAACTTTTTCTTTGATAATTGAAATCATAATATGGAATAATAAATAATTGTATGTGTATTATGAATTTAATTATATATATAATTGTAAGATCAAAAACCTTAAATCAATAATATA